>JAJAQA010000006.1:50308923-50318923 GCA_021464565.1 Rutilus rutilus
ATTGTATTTTAATTGATGAGAATATTGACCAAATATATTTCAACACATTTTAATTTTTATATATTTTAATTTATAAATTAATTGAAACGTCAGAACAAAAAAAAAATTTGATGTGAAAAATATCTGAAATAACATTTACTGTATATGAATACAGCGTTTATTTAAATATTTTATTATAATTTAAATTTATATCAATTTTAGAATTTCTTTTGTCAATATTTCATATTATTCATTAATTTTAGTACATTTTTGTTGGGAAAATTTAGTCAATTGTAGTTGAAATCTTTTTTTTATTGATTAAATGTTAAAATTTACTTGACCACTTATTTGAACTGTTCAAACATTTTGTTTTAATATATTAATTAAAGTGTGTAAAAACAAACACATATGAAAACTGTTTAATAAAATAATAACGAGTGCACTATTGTAATTCAGTGTTCCATCAGATTTTTCAATAATTTAATTGTAATATTCATTAATTTTAGTAAATGATATTTTAATTTAAAATTTGTAATTAAAAAATTTAAACTTAAACCCAATATTGAAACATTTTAATGTATTTGCATTAGTGCTGTGCAACGGTTAATCGCATACAAAAAAAAGTTTGTTTGTGTATTTTATATATATTTGAGAAATATTTGCATGTATATATTATATAATATATATATCATTTATATTATATATAAATATTTTATATATAAATAACAAATTTTTCTTAAATATGTACATGCATGTGTGTGCATTTATATACAGAAATAATTATTCACAGTACACAAATTTATTATGTAAACAAACTTTTATTTTGAAAGCGATTAACCGCGATTAACCGCCGCACCGCCATCGTTTCTTGGAACACTCACCAGCGTTTAGCATTTACCAGTCCTGTGTTTCCCCGCCAGGAGGTGAAGATCATGGTTCTGCCGTGCCGGAACGTCCAGCCGGTGGAGGAGGCTCTGGAGGACTGCAGGCGCGGGATCCTTCCCATAATCCTCTACGCCGTGAGCAAGGACACGCTGAGCGCGGATCAGCTGAGCGAGCTCCAGAAGGTGCGTGAGACGCTGCCGTACCCCGTGTGTTTCGTCCGGATCCCGACCGAACCCGCGCCGGACCCGCCGGGCCAGCGCTCCGCTCTGTACGCGCAGCTCGTGTCTCTGGAGCTAATCGGCGGCGCGGCGGGAAACTGCGCCTGTGGGGCTCCGGCTCAGACGCCCGGGAAGATGCAAGGCATTCTGGGAGAGAGTCTGGAGCGCCTGCATCGGGTCCTGGTGCCGTTCGCGAGGCAGGTTCTGCAGAACCAGCAGGTGGAGGCGACGACGCTGCTCAACGCCGTGCACTGCCGCTGCCTCGACCTCTTCATCAACCAGGTGACACACGCTAACGCTAACTAACATGCTACTGCTAATAAGAGTGTCATACACACTAGGACGTCTTGAGGGCGAGTAAACCATGGGCTGATTTTGGCTCATTATTCGAGGCTGCGATTATTATCGTCATTAGTGGCGTCTCCGTCACCCTTCAGACTGGGCAAACTGAGACTGGAAATACGGCCAATGGAAACACGTCGACTTCACAAAAAACTCCCATATATCGCAAAAACGTTTTTACACTTGCATGAGGTGGTGTGTGTGTGTGTGTGTGTGTGTGTGTGTGTGTGTGTGTGTGTGTGTGTGTGTGTGTGTGTGTGTGTGTGTGTTATCTCAGAATAAACCCCTTCAGGTGTGTGTGTGTGTGTGTTATCTCAGAATAAACCCCTTCAGGTGTGTGTGTGTGTGTGTGTGTGTGTTATCCCAGAATAAACCCCTTCAGGTGTGTGTGTGTGTGTGTGTGTGTGTTATCTCAGAATAAACCCCTTCAGGTGTGTGTGTGTGTGTGTGTGTGTGTTATCCCAGAATAAACCCCTTCAGGTGTGTGTGTGTGTGTGTGTGTGAGAGAGAGAGAGAGAGAGAGAGAGAGAGAGAGAGTGTGTGTGTGTGAGTGTGTGTGTGAGTGTGTGTGTGTGTGTGTGTGTGTGTGTGTGTGTGTGTGTGTGTGTGTGTGTGTGTGTGTGTGTGTGTGTGTGTGTGTGTGTGTGTGTGTGTGTGTGTGTGTGTGTGTGTGTGTGTGTGTGATGAAGACCTGATCACTCTGTCGGGTTTATTCTGCGATAACAACCGTCTGGATGTTCATTATCCCTCACGTAAACACAAACGAAGTGCATGTCGTAACGTGCTGTTGGGTGTGTGTGTGTGTGTGTTTGAGGCGTTCGACATGCAGCGGGATCTTCAGATCACCCCGCGGCGTCTGGAATACACTCGCGAGAAGGAGGGCGAGCTCTTCTCCTCCCTCATGGCCATCGCCAACCGCAAGCAGGAGGAGATGAAGGAGATGATCGTGGAGACGCTGGAGAGCATGAAGGAGCAGCTCCTGGAGGACGCCGCCAACCTGGAGTTCACAGGTCAGAGGTCGAGGCCACAGCTCAACCACACACTTACAAATCAAAGGTTTTACATTTAAAGGTGCAGTGTGTAATATTCAGGAGGATCTGTGGACAGAAATGCAATATCATATTCATAACTATGTTCTCAGTGATCTTACATAATGAAGCGTTATGTGTTTATTAGCTTAGAATGAGGCATTTCTCTCTACACACACCGCGGGTCCGCTTACATCGCAACCTCACCACTAGATGCCGCTAAAACTCACACACTACACCTTTAATGTTTATGGATTCAGTTTAGTTTGTTTTTGATTAGTTTTCGTTCTTTCTTTGTTATTTTTAGTTTAGTTTTAGTTTTTTTAAATTACATTTCAAAAGTTTTAAATCCTTGTTCATTTAGGTATTTTTCAATTTCTTAAGTTTCAATTTAGTTTTTTTTTAATTAGTTTTCACTCTTATCATTGTTCATTTTAGTTTTTTTAGTTTTAAAAGTTTTTTGTGGACAGAAATGCAATATCATATTCATAACTATGTTCTCAGTGATCTTACATAATGAAGCGTTATGTGTTTATTATCTTAGAATGAGGCGTTTCTCTCCACACACACCGCGGGTCCGCTTACATCCACATGTTTCTACGGTGGCCCTGAGCGGACAAACACGTTTCGTTGTTCTTCGTGTAAAGAAGCTTTTACAGCGAATAAAACACTGACACAATGATGAACAAGTGACAATAATATTCACAATAACATTGTTTTACTGAATAATTAAGTAAACCTAATTTATTAATTAATCTTTGTAATGAAACCTCAGTGTTTAACTGGCTACTCTCTGCTGTCTCAGACGACGACATCACTTCCTGTCGGCCACCGTAACTTCTGTTGGGTGCAGTTCACAACCTCACCACTAGATGCCGCTAAAACTCACACACTGCACCTTTAACGTTTATGGATTCAGTTTAGTTTGTTTTTGATTAGTTTTCATTCTTTCTTTGTTAGTTTTAGTTTAGTTTTAGTTTTTTAAAGTTAGAAAATCAAATTACATTTCAAGTTTTAAATCCTTGTTCATTTAGGTATTTTTCAATTTCTTAAGTTTCAAATTAGTTTTTTTTTTAAATTAGTTTTCACTCTTATCATTGTTAATTTTAGTTTTTTATCATTAGAAATACAAAATTATATTTTAAAAAGTTTAATGTGTCCACTATTTTTATTTTCCGTTTATTGTTAATTTAGTAAAATTTTTATTTAGTTTGTTTTTTATCATTAGAAAAACAAATTTACATTTAAAAAGTTACTTTAGTTTTTCCTATTTTTATGTTCAGTTTTGTGTTAATTTAGTTAGTTAGATTAGTTTGCACTCTACCGTTGTTAGTTTTAGCTGTTTATCATTAGAAAAACAAAATTACATTTTAAAACTTAAATCATTGTTAATTTATCTTCTGTTCAGCTTATTGTTCTAACCTTGTGTATTTTAGTATTAGTTTTTTATCATTAGAAAACAAATGTACATTTTATATGTTTTAAAATGATTAAGTTTTATTTCCTATTGTTAAGTTAGTTTGATTTGTTTTCATTCTATCATTAGTTTTAGTTTTTATCATTAGAAAAAGTTTTAAATCATTTTTAATTTAGTTTTTTTCTAATTTTGTGTTCAGTTTGTTTTAGTTTTAGTTTGTCTGATTAGTTTTCATTCTATCATTGTTATTAGTATATATCATTGGTTTTAGTTTGTAGTTTTTTATCATTAGAAAAACAAAGTCTTAAATTTTAAATCGTTAATTTAGTTTTTTCCCCATTTTTATGTTGTTTATTGTTAATTTAGTTTATTTTTGATTAGTTTTTTATAATTAGAAAAACAAAATGACATTTACATTTTAATAAAAAAAAAATTGCATTGTTGTTTATTTAGTATTTTCTATTTTCATGTTCCATTTATTTTTTTCAATTTAGTTTCTTTCAGTTTTAGTTTGAGAGTTTGGCAGATTCTGCTTATTTAGCTTTAATTTTATTATTTCAGCTTCATGTTTAATGTCTGTTAGGGTTTATAATCCCACATCGAAACTTAAAATATGATCTTTCTGGTTATTTTATGTGTTTTTTTCCAGTTATACAAGCTGGTGTCATTTAGATTTCACTGAGGGTTTATTAACATCATTGGCCGTTGTGAGTGACAGATATCAGGTAAAATAGTTATAATAGTTTTAAATATTAGTTATAGTTTAGTTCATTATGGAGGTAAACAGTTCAGTCTGATGCTCTGAAACCACTAGAAGGATAAACTTCCGCTTTATTAGCGTGTGTTGATCTACTGTGGTCAAACGTGACTGTGTGCGTGCGTGTGTGTGTGTGTGTGCGCGTGTGTGTGAGGGGGAAATCCACTGATATTGCCCTATTATTGTTTGTCTGAGGTGATCCATTAGTGTTAATGGGCGTCACGTGACTGTCATTTCGAAGGCTGTTTCCTCAGGATGTTGCGTTTGTCGGCCGCTGCTTCATAACACACACAACATGAGTGTAAACCCTCACAGCAGACGATGTACAGTAGTGTAGACGAACACAGTCGGCACTAGAGGCCGGTAACGTTTGAGTTTTAATGATTCTGATCCTTTTAGATTCCAATAAGGTAAAAAAAACCTTAGATATTCACATTTAGTCTTATTGCAAAACATGTCATTGTGTCTGAGTATCACGAACAGAAATATAATATAAACTTCAAGCATTATTAAAGACAATAAACACTCAGTGATTAAACAAGAACACATAAAAAATTAACAAATCGCTACTAATAGACACAGCTGAACACAGATACGATTGAAATAAACAGTTTTCAGGTTCAGAAACTGTAATCAAATGTAAAATAACACTGTACTTTATAAATAAAATATACATTACAAATATAGTTACAAAAGTTATTCAGTGAAGAACGAGTGAATTTCTCTGTGTCTTCTGTTGTTTGATTAGTGTTATTATAGAGACGGCATATATATTATATGTTATATTAGGAATATTAGTGTTATTATAGAGACGGCATATATATTATATGTTATATTAGGAATATAAGTGTTATTATAGAGCAGGAATATTAGTGTTATTATAGAGCTGGAATATTATAGAGCGGGAATATTAGTGTTATTATAGAGCGGGAATATTATAGAGCGGGAATATTAGTGTTATTATAGAGCTGGAATATTAGTGTTATTATAGAGCGGGAATATTAGTGTTATTATAGAGCGGGAATATTATAGAGCGGGAATATTAGTGTTATTATAGAGCGGGAATATTATAGAGCGGGAATATTAGTGTTATTATAGAGCTGGAATATTAGTGTTATTATAGAGCGGGAATATTAGTGTTATTATAGAGCGGGAATATTATAGAGCGGGAATATTAGTGTTATTATAGAGCGGGAATATTATAGAGCGGGAATATTAGTGTTATTATAGAGCGGGAATATTATAGAGCGGGAATATTAGTGTTATTATAGAGCGGGAATATTATAGAGCGGGAATATTAGTGTTATTTTAGAGCGGGAATATTATAGAGCGGGAATATTAGTGTTATTATAGAGCTGGAATATTAGTGTTATTATAGAGCTGGAATATTAGTGTTATTATAGAGCGGGAATATTAGTGTTATTATAGAGCGGGAATATTAGTGTTATTATAGAGCGGGAATATTAGTGTTATTATAGAGCGGGAATATTAGTGTTATTATAGAGCGGGAATATTATAGAGCGGGAATATTAGTGTTATTATAGAGCGGGAATATTATAGAGCGGGAATATTAGTGTTATTATAGAGCTGGAATATTAGTGTTATTATAGAGCGGGAATATTAGTGTTATTATAGAGCGGGAATATTATAGAGCGGGAATATTAGTGTTATTATAGAGCTGGAATATTAGTGTTATTATAGAGCTGGAATATTAGTGTTATTATAGAGCGGGAATATTAGTGTTATTATAGAGCGGGAATATTAGTGTTATTATAGAGCGGGAATATTATAGAGCGGGAATATCAGTGTTATTATAGAGCGGGAATATTAGTGTTATTATAGAGCTGGAATATTAGTGTTATTATAGAGCGGGAATATTAGTGTTATTATAGAGCGGGAATATTATAGAGCGGGAATATTAGTGTTATTATAGAGCGGGAATATTATAGAGCGGGAATATTAGTGTTATTATAGAGCGGGAATATTATAGAGCGGGAATATTAGTGTTATTATAGAGCTGGAATATTAGTGTTATTATAGAGCGGGAATATTAGTGTTATTATAGAGCGGGAATATTATAGAGCGGGAATATTAGTGTTATTATAGAGCGGGAATATTAGTGTTATTATAGAGCTGGAATATTATAGAGCGGGAATATTAGTGTTATTATAGAGCTGGAATATTAGTGTTATTATAGAGCGGGGATATTATAGAGCGGGAATATTAGTGTTATTATAGAGCGGGAATATTATAGAGCGGGAATATTAGTGTTATTATAGAGCGGGAATATTATAGAGCGGGAATATTATAGAGCGGGAATATTAGTGTTATTATAGAGCTGGAATATTATAGAGCGGGAATATTAGTGTTATTATAGAGCGGGAATATTATAGAGCGGGAATATTAGTGTTATTATAGAGCGGGAATATTATAGAGCGGGAATATTAGTGTTATTATAGAGCGGGAATATTATAGAGCGGGAATATTAGTGTTATTATAGAGCGGGAATATTAGTGTTATTATAGAGCAGGAATATTATAGAGCGGGAATATTAGTGTTATTATAGAGCGGGAATATCAGTGTTATTATAGAGCGGGAATATCAGTGTTATTATAGAGCGGGAATATTATTGAGCGGGAATATTAGTGTTATTATAGAGCAGGAATATTATAGAGCGGGAATATTAGTGTTATTATAGAGCAGGAATATCAGTGTTATTATAGAGCGGGAATATCAGTGTTATTGGGAATATTAGTGTTATTATAGAGCGGGAATATTATAGAGCGGGAATATTAGTGTTATTATAGAGCAGGAATATTATAGAGCGGGAATATTAGTGTGTTATAGAGCGGGAATATTAGTGTTATTATAGAGACGGCATATATATTATATGTTATATTAGGAATATTAATGTTATTATAGAGACGGCATATATATTATGTTATATTAGGAATATTAGTGTTATTATAGAGCAGGAATATTAGTGTTATTATAGAGCTGGAATATTATAGAGCGGGAATATTAGTGTTATTATAGAGCGGGAATATTATAGAGCGGGAATATTAGTGTTATTATAGAGCTGGAATATTAGTGTTATTATAGAGCGGGAATATTAGTGTTATTATAGAGCGGGAATATTATAGAGCGGGAATATTAGTGTTATTATAGAGCGGGAATATTATAGAGCGGGAATATTAGTGTTATTATAGAGCTGGAATATTATAGAGCGGGAATATTAGTGTTATTATAGAGCAGGAATATTATAGAGCGGGAATATCAGTGTTATTATAGAGCGGGAATATCAGTGTTATTATAGAGCGGGAATATTATAGAGCGGGAATATTAGTGTTATTATAGAGCAGGAATATTATAGAGCGGGAATATTAGTGTTATTATAGAGCAGGAGTATCAGTGTTATTATAGAGCGGGAATATCAGTGTTATTGGGAATATTAGTGTTATTATAGAGCGGGAATATTATAGAGCGGGAATATTAGTGTTATTATAGAGCAGGAATATCAGTGTTATTATAGAGCGGGAATATCAGTGTTATTGGGAATATTAGTGTTATTATAGAGCGGGAATATTATAGAGCGGGAATATTAGTGTTATTATAGAGCGGGAATATCAGTGTTATTATAGAGCGGGAATATCAGTGTTATTATAGAGCGGGAATATCAGTGTTATTATAGAGCGGGAATATCAGTGTTATTATAGAGCGGGAATATCAGCGTTATTATAGAGCGGGAATATCAGTGTTATTATAGAGCGGGAATATCAGTGTTATTATAGAGCAGGAATATTATAGAGCGGGAATATCAGTGTTATTATAGAGCGGGAATATCAGTGTTATTATAGAGCGGGAATATCAGTGTTATTATAGAGCGGGAATATCAGCGTTATTATAGAGCGGGAATATCAGCGTTATTATAGAGCGGGAATATCAGTGTTATTATAGAGCAGGAATATTATAGAGCGGGAATATCAGTGTTATTATAGAGCGGGAATATCAGTGTTATTATAGAGCGGGAATATCAGCGTTATTATAGAGCGGGAATATTAGTGTTATTATATAGCAGGAATATTAGTGTTATTATAGAGCGGGAATATTAGTGTTATTATAGAGCTGGAATATTATAGAGCGGGAATATTAGTGTTATTATAGAGCAGGAATATCAGTGTTATTATAGAGCGGGAATATCAGTGTTATTATAGAGCGGGAATATTAGTGTTATTATAGAGCTGGAATATTATAGAGCGGGAATATTAGTGTTATTATAGAGCAGGAATATCAGTGTTATTATAGAGCAGGAATATTAGTGTTATTATAGAGCAGGAATATTAGTGTTATTATAGAGCTGGAATATTATAGAGCGGGAATATTAGTGTTATTATAGAGCAGGAATATCAGTGTTATTATAGAGCAGGAATATCAGTGTTATTATAGAGCGGGAATATTAGTGTTATTATAGAGCTGGAATATTATAGAGCGGGAATATTAGTGTTATTATAGAGCAGGAATATCAGTGTTATTATAGAGCGGGAATATCAGTGTTATTATAGAGCGGGAATATTAGTGTTATTATAGAGCGGGAATATTAGTGTTATTATAGAGCGGGAATATTAGTGTTATTATAGAGCGGGAATATCAGTGTTATTATAGAGCGGGAATATCAGTGTTATTATCGAGCGGGAATATTAGTGTTATTATAGAGCTGGAATATTACAGAGCGGGAATATTAGTGTTATTATAGAGCGGGAATATCAGTGTTATTATAGAGCGGGAATATTAGTGTTATTATAGAGCGGGAATATTATAGAGCGGGAATATTATAGAGCGGGAATATCAGTGTTATTATAGAGCGGGAATATCAGTGTTATTATAGAGCGGGAATATTAGTGTTATTATAGAGCGGGAATATCAGTGTTATTATAGAGCAGGAATATTATAGAGCGGGAATATCAGTGTTATTATAGAGCGGGAATATCAGTGTTATTATAGAGCGGGAATATCAGTGTTATTATAGAGCGGGAATATCAGTGTTATTATAGAGCGGGAATATCAGTGTTATTATAGAGCGGGAATATCAGTGTTATTATAGAGCGGGAATATCAGTGTTATTATAGAGCGGGAATATCAGCGTTATTATAGAGCGGGAATATCAGTGTTATTATAGAGCAGGAATATTATAGAGCGGGAATATCAGTGTTATTATAGAGCGGGAATATCAGTGTTATTATAGAGCGGGAATATCAGCGTTATTATAGAGCGGGAATATTAGTGTAATTATAGAGCAGGAATATTAGTGTTATTATAGAGCGGGAATATTAGTGTTATTATAGAGCTGGAATATTATAGAGCGGGAATATTAGTG
>JAJAQA010000006.1:50323923-50336423 GCA_021464565.1 Rutilus rutilus
CACACTCACACACACACACTCTCACACACACACACACACACACACAGAGTTCATGAGGCCTTCGCCAGCTCGCTCAGACAGGTCAGACACACACACTCTCACACACACACACGGAGAGTTCATGAGGCCAGTCGGTTCAGTTCAGTTCAGTGAGTCGGTCAGTGAGTGAGTCGGTGGGTGAGTGAGTCGGTCGGTGAGTGAGTGAGACGGTGAGTGAGTGAGTGATTGGGTGAGTGGGTGAGTCGTTGAGTCGGAGAGTCGGTGAGTGGGTGAGTGGGTGAGTGAGTGAGTGAGTCGGTGAGTGGGTGAGTGGGCGAGTGGGTGAGTGGGTGAGTCAGTGAGTGGGCGAGTGGGTGAGTGGGTGAGTCAGTGAGTGGGCGAGTGGGTGAGTGGGTGAGTCAGTGAGTCGGCGAGTGGGTGAGTGGGTGAGTCAGTGAGTGGGCGAGTGGGTGAGTCGGCGAGTGGGTGAGTCAGTGAGTCGGTGAGTGAGTCGGTGAGTGGGTGAGTGAGTGAGTGAGTGGGTGAGTGAGTGAGTGAGTGGGTGAGTCGGTGAGTGGGTGAGTGAGTGAGTCGGTGGGTGAGTCCGTGAGTGGGTGAGTGAGTGAGTCGGTGGGTGAGTCGGTGAGTGGGTGAGTCGGTGAGTACTTAAGAGTGAGTGAGCGAGTACTCTGTGTGTGACTACTGATGTGTGTGTGCAGCTGGAGGAGGGTCACACGGGTCGTCTGGAGCGCACTGAAGACCTCTGGCTGCGGGTCAGGAAGGATCACGCGCCGCGACTCGCACGACTGTCGCTGGAGAGCCGATCGCTGCGAGACATTCTGCTGCACGGTGAGACACGATCAGTGTCGGTGTGTGTGTGTGTGTGTGTGTGTGTGTGATCTCCATCTGACTCCACTGTCTCCTCAGGAAAGCCCAAGCTGGGCTGTGAGCTGGGCCGAGGTCAGTACGGTGTGGTGTATCTGTGTGACAACTGGGCCGGGCGTCACCCGTGTGCGCTGAAGTCTGTGGTTCCTCCTGACGACAAGCACTGGAACGACCTCGCACTGGAGTTCCACTACACACGGTAACAGCACTGCGCCCCCTGCTGCACTGGAGACACACACACACACACACACACACACACTGCTGCACTGGAGACACACACACACTGCTGCACTGTAGACACACACACACACACACACACACACACACACTGCTGCACTGTAGACACACACACACACACACACACACACACACTGCTGCACTGTAGACACACACACACACACACACACACACACACTGCTGCATTGTAGACACACACACACACTGCTGCACTGTAGAGGTGGGAATCTCTAGGCACCTCACAATTCGATTCGATTGTGATTAGTGTTGCACGGTGTACCGATACTTCAAAAGTATCGCGATACTCGGAAATTAAAAACGTCACGATACCTAAATATATCAGTATCGATACTTTAAAAAAAAAAAAAAAAAAACGCCTCCCAATGGACGTCTGTGTTTTGTTTTTTTTCCTGACGCACCCAGCAAAGAAGCTGCCGCTGTCAGTGTCATGTGACAAAACACTACAGCGAGATGGCTGCATGTGCGAGCACTAGTGGTCCACGACTCATAGAAAAAGATGACGCGAGGAGTGACATATGGAAGTACTTTGCCTACCTTGCTCTGTTGCACGGTGCACCGATACTTCAAAAGTAAATCGGAAATTAAAAACGTCACGATTCCTAAATGTATTAGTATCGATACTTATAAGAATGACCGCGTTCCAGATTTGAGACTGGCTGCGTGGCGTGTCCGTTTTTATTTCGGCTCCCATGTTAACTGCCTGCGTGACTCAGGCGCAGCTCGAGCGCGCGCGGAAAACGCGTGCATTCTAGAAATAGAACTGACGCCTATTTTTCACGCGACACAAGCGTGTTGGAAGCGTTTCCAGGCAAAATAGAAGAGGAAAAGATGTTTCTATGTCATTTTGAGACGAATACATATTAATAAATGACATTTTGATGTTTGAAAGTCTCTAGGTTTTGACATAAATACAATATAAATGTGATTTAAAAAATATTATCCATTTTCCAATATTGCACCTCTCAATACAGAACGAAATATTCTTTTTTTTTTTTTTTAAACCTTTATTTAACCAGGGAAAAATCACATTGAGATAAATATCTCATTTACAAGTGTAGTAGCCAAATTCTGTAGCCTATTTTGCCGTCAACACTGCCTACGTTGTCTTTGCTGCTATATATTTATGTTTAACATGAAGTATAGGCCTTCCACAACTCTCTCCCCATATGTCAATATATCACCAATGAGGCTTATCATGTTACCATGCTATTGATAATGCTGCTAAATGTATTTATTTTTTTACCTTGAATGTCATTGCTCTAATTTATTTTTTATATTTTGATATTTCATATTTTGTTCAAATGTTTAATATATATGCTGTTCATATGTTCATTTATTAGTGTGTAATATGATTAGAATGTTGTCCCGGTTTTAAAATAAAGCACAGCAATCATATTTGAGAGTGTTTCTCCCTTTTCAGGAAAAGTATCAAAAAAGTATCGAAATTGCAATACTTGACATGGTATCGGTATCGAAACAATAATTTTGGTATCGTGACAACACTAATTGTGATTCAGAGGGTAACGATTATCGATGCATCTTTTATTTTTTTTTTACTACTTGGTACTTTTAAAGCAAAGTATTTATGATGACCCATAAAGAATTTACTTCCAATACTTCCTATATTAATTTTATTAATAAAACAAATGGAAGTGATTTGGCAAGTCAACTGTAAGGTTACATTTGCCAGCATATGTCCCAACATTGCAAAGAACCAACAGGAAAATAAACGTGTGCCTGTACTAGCAGCATACTTGTAGTAAATGAATACAAACTTCAGCATATTCTGAGTCTCTAGCATTTAATAATAGACTTCTAATCAACATCCTCCTGTTATTTCCAATGAGCAATATAATCCTTCAGACAAAAAAACATTTTGCTGTAGCAAAATCACAAACAAGTATCCGATTCCTGACCTCAAGTCTTCTGGAATCGATTTTCGTTTCCCAATCCTAAACAGTCGTTGAGTTTGGTATTATTGTTGGATGAATCATTACATCTCTCATGTCTGCCAGGTCTCTGCCGAAACACGAGCGGTTGGTGAATCTTCACGGGTCGGTTATCGATCACTCGTACAGCGGTGGCTCCAGTATCGCCGTTCTGCTGATCATGGAGCGATTGCACAGAGATCTCTACGCAGGCCTGAAGGTACCGGCACACATCTGACTGTCTGTGGTTCTGTCTGTCTGTCTGTCTGTCTGTGGTTCTGTCTGTCTGTAGTTCTGTCTGTCTGTGGTTCTGTCTGTCTGTCTGTGGTTCTGACTGTCTGTCTGTCTGTGGTTCTGTCTGTCTGTCTGTGGTTCTGTCTGTCTGTCTGTCTGTGGTTCTGTCTGTCTGTCTGTGGTTCTGACTGTCTGTCTGTCTGTGGTTCTGTCTGTCTGTCTGTCTGTGGTTCTGACTGTCTGTCTGTCTGTGGTTCTGACTGACTGTGGTTCTGACTGACTGTGGTTCTGTCTGTCTGTCTGTCTGTGGTTCTGTCTGTCTGTCTGTGGTTCTGACTGACTGTGGTTCTGTCTGTCTGTGGTTCTGCTTGTCTGTCTGTGGTTCTGTCTGTCTGTGGTTCTGTCTGTCTGTGGTTCTGTCTGTCTGTAGTTCTGTCTGTCTGTCTGTAGTTCTGTCTGTCTGTCTGTAGTTCTGTCTGTCTGTCTGTCTGTGGTTCTGACTGTCTGTCTGTCTGTGGTTCTGACTGTCTGTCTGTCTGTGGTTCTGAATGTCTGTCTGTGGTTCTGTCTGTCTGTAGTTCTGACTGACTGTGGTTCTGTCTGTCTGTCTGTGGTTCTGACTGTCTGTCTGTCTGTGGTTCTGACTGTCTGTCTGTCTGTGGTTCTGTCTGTCTGTCTGTGGTTCCGAATGTCTGTCTGTGGTTCTGTCTGTCTATAGTTCTGACTGACTGTGGTTCTGTCTGTCTGTCTGTGGTTCTGACTGTCTGTCTGTCTGTGGTTCTGACTGTCTGTCTGTCTGTGGTTCTGTCTGTCTGTCTGTGGTTCTGTCTGTCTGTCTGTCTGTGGTTCTGTCTGTCTGTCTGTGGTTCTGACTGTCTGTCTGTCTGTGGTTCTGTCTGTCTGTCTGTCTGTGGTTCTGACTGTCTGTCTGTCTGTGGTTCTGACTGACTGTGGTTCTGACTGACTGTGGTTCTGTCTGTCTGTGGTTCTGTCTGTCTGTGGTTCTGTCTGTCTGTCTGTGGTTCTGTCTGTCTGTCTGTGGTTCTGACTGACTGTGGTTCTGTCTGTCTGTGGTTCTGCTTGTCTGTTTGTGGTTCTGTCTGTCTGTGGTTCTGTCTGTCTGTCTGTGGTTCTGTCTGTCTGTAGTTCTGTCTGTCTGTAGTTCTGTCTGTCTGTCTGTAGTTCTGTCTGTCTGTCTGTAGTTCTGTCTGTCTGTCTGTAGTTCTGTCTGTCTGTCTGTGGTTCTGAATGTCTGTCTGTGGTTCTGTCTGTCTGTAGTTCTGACTGACTGTGGTTCTGTCTGTCTGTCTGTGGTTCTGACTGTCTGTCTGTCTGTGGTTCTGACTGACTGTGGTTCTGTCTGTCTGTGGTTCTGTCTGTCTGTCTGTCTGTGGTTCTGTCTGTCTGTCTGTGGTTCTGACTGACTGTGGTTCTGTCTGTCTGTGGTTCTGCTTGTCTGTCTGTGGTTCTGTCTGTCTGTCTGTGGTTCTGCTTGTCTGTCTGTGGTTCTGTCTGTGTGTGGTTCTGTCTGTCTGTGGTTCTGTCTGTCTGTAGTTCTGTCTGTCTGTCTGTAGTTCTGTGTTTTCGTCTGTGGTTCTGTCTGTGGCTCTGTGTTTTTGTCTGTGGTTCTGTCTGTGGCTTTGTGTTTTTGTCTGTGGTTCTGTCTGTCTGTGGTTCTGTGTTTTCGTCTGTGGTTCTGTCTGTCTGTGGTTCTGTCTGTCTGTGGTTCTGTCTGTCTGTGGTTCTGTCTGTCTGTCTGTGGTTCTGTCTGGTTCTGTGTTTTCGTCTGTGGTTCTGTCTGTCTGTGGTTCTGTCTGTCTGTGGTTCTGTCTGTCTGTGGTTCTGTCTGTCTGTCTGTGGTTCTGTCTGGTTCTGTGTTTTCGTCTGTGGTTCTGTCTGTCTGTGGTTCTGTCTGTCTGTCTGTCTGTAGTTCTGTCTGTCTGTCTGTAGTTCTGTCTGTCTGTCTGTAGTTCTGTCTGTCTGTCTGTAGTTCTGTGTTTTCGTCTGTGGTTCTGTCTGTCTGTGGTTCTGTCTGTCTGTGGTTCTGTCTGTCTGTCTGTGGTTCTGTCTGGTTCTGTGTTTTCGTCTGTGGTTCTGTCTGTCTGTGGTTCTGTCTGTCTGTGTTTTTGTCTGTGGTTCTGTCTGTCTGTGGTTCTGTCTGTGGCTCTGTGTTTCCGTCTGTGGTTCTGTCTGTCTGTGGTTCTGTCTGTCTGTGGTTCTGTCTGTGGCTCTGTGTTTTCGTCTGTGGCTCTGTCTGTGGTTCTGTCTGTGGCTCTGTGTTTTCGTCTGTGGTTCTGTCTGTCTGTGGTTCTGTCTGTGGTTCTGACGTGTCTGTCTCTCTCAGGCGGGTCTGGTTCTGAAGGAGCGTCTCCAGATCGCTCTGGACGTGGTGGAGGGGATCCGGTTCCTGCACGGTCAGGGTCTCTTGCACCGGGACATCAAGCTGAAGAACGTTCTGGTGAGAAACTGTATCTGACCCGTGTCTGATCTGCGTCTGATTCGGTCCGGTTCTCTGAGACAAGCTTCATAACGCTGGGATTGTTCTTCTGTGCAGCTGGACAAACAGAACCGGGCCAAGATCACGGACCTGGGCTTCTGTAAACCCGAGGCCATGATGTCCGGAAGCATCGTCGGGACGCCCATCCACATGGCACCAGAACTCTTCACAGGTCCGAAAACACCCGATCTCTGTGTGATTCTTCAGAGTGAATCAGTCAGCAAATCAAACTCAAGAGTCATCTGTTTATTATCAGACTGAATCAGTCAGCGAATCAAACCCAAGAGTCATCTGTTTATTATCAGACTGAATCAGTCAGTGAATCAAACTCAAAAGTCATCTGTTTATTATCAGACTGAATCAGTCAGCGAATCAAACCCAAGAGTCATCTGTTTATTATCAGACTGAATCAGTCAGCCAATCAAACCCAAGAGTCATATGTTTATTATCAGACTGAATCAGTCAGCGAATCAAACCCAAGAGTCATCTGTTTATTATCAGACTGAATCAGTCAGCCAATCAAACCCAAGAGTCATATGTTTATTATCAGACTGAATCAGTCAGCGAATCAAACCCAAGAGTCATCTGTTTATTATCAGACTGAATCAGTCAGCGAATCAAACTCAAGAGTCATCTGTTTATTATCAGACTGAATCAGTCAGCGAATCAAACCCAAGAGTCATATGTTTATTATCAGACTGAATCAGTCAGCGAATCAAACCCAAGAGTCATCTGTTTATTATCAGACTGAATCAGTCAGCGAATCAAACTCAAGAGTCATCTGTTTATTATCAGACTGAATCAGTCAGACAACTCACTTCCTCACTGAATCAACTCAAATGACTAAACATCTTTAGTATGTTTAGTTAAACAGGTTATTAGTTAAACATTTAAAAATAATTAGTCATCAATGTTTGACTATTAGAATTTTAAATAAATTAGCATGTTTAAAAATGAATGATCAGTTGTGCATGATACAATTTTTTTATTAGTAAGTTTATTTTGAAGTATAAAGTTTGAATCTGTCAGACTGGCAAATCAGACTGAATGAAACACAAAAGCCCCATCGTTTTGAATCCTGGACTGATTCAGTCAAACGGCTCACTGAATCGATTCAAATGACTCAAACATGCACTGAATCGACTCAGATGACTCAAACATGCACTGAATCGACTCAGATGACTCAAACATGCACTGAATCGGTTATCATGTTCAAGAACTGTTACTGTGTGACGTGTTTTTGATGAACGAAATGGTAAAAATTATTCATACATTTAGTAAAAATAATTAAAGGAAACTAAAGAAACTTTTATTATTCCAAAATCAATGTATTTACATTAATAAATAATATATAGGACAGATGCACAATACAGTATATTGATATCTTATCAGTAATCGACTGGTTTTAAAGTTTTTTTCATTAATTGGCATTCATTTATGTTGTATATTAAATAGTTAACGCTCTTTTCATCTGTTTTATACATTTAGATGAGCTTTACTGTCATCTGACACTCACTTAAATCCGTTAATATTTAAAAAAACATGAATCATTTAATAACGCAGTCAAATATTTTAATAACAGTCTGGAGCAGATCTGACAATGATTATATTGTAATTTTTTGATGCTTACATTTAATTTTAGCATTTAAAATTACTGACTTTAGTGTTTTGTTTTTCATTTATTTTGACAAAATAATGTACGACTTTGATATTGGACCATAAATTTCGTTTTTAAAATATCGGACCATAAATTATTTTATTATTATTATTTATTTATTTTTAAAAGCTATAATTTTATGGTAATTTTTATATCAGACCATATAAAATTTTACAAATAACTCATTTTTATTGTACTTTTTACGAAGTGATTTACAATGTAGGCTTTAAAAGATTATTTTAAAAAATTAATAAAAAATTAATAAATATATATTTTTAAACAATTAAAAAATATACATTTTATAAAATAAAAATTAACTTAATGGTTAATGGTAACTTTTAATATCGGACAAGGAAAATGACTGTCAAAATATCAACTTTTTAAATTTACTTTGTTTCGATAAATATAAATAGTTCCTGTTTGTTTCCGTCAGGAAAGTACGATAACTCCGTGGACGTGTACGCCTTCGGGATTCTCTTCTGGTATCTGTGCACCGGCTCCGTCAAACTCCCAGAAGCCTTCGAGAAATGCTCCAGTAAAGACCAGCTGTGGACCAACGTCAAGAAAGGTCAGAGTGCTGTTTCTCCTTCAGCTGTGAACTCTGGGTAAATATCGGCACATGCTGATTGGCTCACGAGTCTCTCTGCGTTTCAGGCTCCCGGCCGTTGCAAATACTTTTTACGTTTAGTCAGATTTGCGAGATATAAACTTGCAATTATGAGTTTCTAACTTGCATTGTGAAATATAAACTCATAAATGAGAAAAAAGACGTAATTACGAAATATCAAGTTGTAATTACCTTTAAAAAAAAATAATTGTCATAATAGTGAGATATAAACTCACAGTTGTGAGAAAGGGTTAGGGTTACAAAATTCGCAATTGCGAAATATAATCTTGTAATTGTGCGAATTTTTCTCACAATTTTAACTTTCTTTTTTTCTCACAATTGCAAGTTTATATTTCGCAATTCTTAATTAAAAATTTGTAACAAAGATTTAAAACGTAATTGAGAAAAAAAGATAAGTCAAAATTATGATACAAAATTCGCAATTATAATTTTTAAGAATTGCGAAATATAATCTTGTAATTGTGTGAATTTTTCTCACAATTGTAACTTTTTTCTTTTTTTCTCACAACTGCAATTTGTATATTCTGAATTAAAAATGTGTAATAAAATAATTAAAACATAATTGCGAAAAAAAAGATGTCAAAATGATACAAAATTCGCAATTATGATTTTTAATTAAGAATTACGAAATATTATCTTGCAATTGCGGAAAATAAATAATTAAAACTGTGAGAAAAGTTCGCACAATTACAAGTTTATATTTCGCAGTTTTTAATAAAAAATATGTAATTGCGAAATTATGTATCATAATTTTGACTTTTTTTTTTTTATCCTCAATTACGTTTTAATTCTTCAAGTCGGAATTGTGAGATATTGTTCGGCTTTTTCAGGCTCCCGGCCGGAGCGCTTGGCCTCGTTCGATGAGGAGTGCTGGCAGCTGATGGAGGCCTGTTGGAACGGAGACCCTTCCCAGAGGCCTTTGCTGGGGATCGTTCAGCCCAGCCTGCAAAGCATCATGGACCGCCTGTGCAACGATTCTGACCAAAAGAGCGGCAACCTCGAGGACTCGAACTGACACGTTTCCCTGAGCGAGACGAGTGTATGAGTGTGCAAAAAAACAGACGAATGTTGTTTCTATGCCTATGAACAAACATGATCACGCGTGTCATATTCATCGTAGATCCTCTAGATCCGGAGAGATTTTACATGTAGTCGAGTTTGCGTTACAGATGAACTGAAGCAGTCATTTTTAGATGTGTTTAAACTGGTTTACATTATTCCTTAGATGACATTTTTTAATAAAATGATTTGACCAATTCACTGCTGCACTGGATTGATTTACTGTGTGTGTGTGTGTGCGTGTGTGTGTTAAAGTGATCGTTATACAGTCTGAAATGTGTGTTAAATGTTAAAACATCATTAAAGGCTCATATTTGAAATCTGTGTGAATTATTAGCTAGTTTATATGATTTGTTCATTTGAGGTGTCTGAAAATATTTCCCATAATAAGTCAGAGGCGAGAGATGAGACTTTTCCAAAACTTCTTGACAGTAACTTGTGTTGTTTTAACTTTCATGTAAATAACAACAGTACAAACACTGAGATGTAGGAGGCTGAATCCAGCTTATTCGCAGGTCCGTTCCAGCAATGCAATGGCTATTCTGACTGAATTGTCACCTCTGTCAAATTCATGGGTCCATAACTTCATAATGCTACTGTAAATATGTCTGATATTGTGCAGGGTGACAGTCAGTCAAACTGGGTATAAGGCATCAGTGCAACTTTTAACACTCCCGTTAACATGCCTGAGATATAGCGCCACCAAATGGGCCAACAATGCAATTTCTCTTGTAACTTTGTCACATTTGTCAAATACATGGGTCCATAACTTCATAATTTTACAGTAAAACTGTCTGGACTTTGGCATGGTGACAGTCATGCACACTGGGTATAAGGCATCAGTTCAACTTTTAACGTACCCTCAAAGGCAGCTGAGATATAGCGCCACCAACTGGGCCAACAATGCAATGCAATGTTGGGTCATCTGAAGTCTTCATAAGAGGCTGGAGCGGGAGCATAACCTCTAGTTACCTCGTGATATTGAAATGGATTTTTACTCAATTGATTTATTAATTATTGCACATGTCATCCTTTGAATGCATTAAAGAATGATGTAATTATATTTGATGTACCTTTATATTTTTAAAGTCCATTTTCGCTGAAATATCAGTGTTATTTGCATTTCAAAATAGTTTATTATTCTTTTGAATAGCTTGACTTTTCTGAAGTGGATTTGTTGGGGAGTGCAAAATGTAAAAAACTGTTAAGACTTTTTTTTTTATTGACAAAATGATTTAGGAAAAGCTTCACTGTAATGAAAATATTTTTTGAACGTTGTAAACATTATTGGTATGGAAGCCCATTTCTGCCACATAAGAAAAAGAAATGCTTTTGTAAATCAATTATGACATTCATAGTCATTATGTGATGAAAAGGCAAAATTATGAGACAGTAATAATTTACATAAATAGAAATTATGAGTCAAAAATTGACAATTATGACATTAAAATGTTGAAAACTTCTGTCATAATTATAAGATAAAAAGTTTAAATGAACTTTGTCATGATTGTGACTGTCAGAATTTAAAATGATCAATTATTACTTAATATGTCATATTTACAGCTTGTCATAATTATGACTTATGTCATTATTAAGATTTAACAAAGTATGATTTTTTTCTTATGTGGCGGAAATGGGCTTCCAGAACTGTAGTACATTTTACAAGAGAATACTATTTCAGTACTTCTACTTAAAGATTTAATGTTTAACTCAATGTGTTTCTTGCCATCACTTTGTAATTATTTGCGATATTTACTAGAAATTTCAGAGTGACAATTGTTAAATCCTACACCAATGAAAATGGAAATATTAAAAATGTATATATTTTTAATTTCACCACAAGAAAAAAACTGGTCACATTTCCACTGTTTTTACCAATTCAATGGCTATAAAATAATAATTATTAAAAAACAAAAAATAAACAAAATACTATACTGTAATAACGATTGTACTGTACAAAAAATATGTAGTAATAAAATTAATTTTAGTATTGTAATTTTATGAAAATTAAATAATTACACATTACAGTGACACTAAAACTAGAGATGCTGAAGAGAATGCAAGTGTTTCTGGACATGCAAAACTCAAAAGTGCAAGTTAATATTTAGGAGTTTGACTAAAGTTTGAGTGACAGCTTGAGGAAACAAATGAGGCGTTAAATATTAAAAACAGTTTTACTTCAAGTCAGTGTTTTACAAAGTTTCCAGCCGTGTTTCCAGCTAAAACTGGTTCCAGTGATGAGACTGAAACAAATACAGTAATAAAGCACAAGCATATGAGTATAAAACATGTCTGTACAGCAAGATTCTGACGTGTTCGTTATCAAAAGTCCAAAAATGACCCGTCTGGAGTTTTGAGCAGCACACAACAGTGGCAGTGGCGTTTGCATTTTTACACAGAGTGGAAATTCTACCACGGAATTAAAAAAAATTAGGCAATTGCGACTTTTTATCTCACAATTCTGCCTTTTTCTTTTTTTGAGATGTGAGAAAAAAGTCTGAATAGTGAGATATAAACTTGCAATTGTAAGAGAAAAATGTAAATGTAAGATATAAACTCGAAAAAAAGAAATTTTATCAAAAGATAAGCCGCAATTACTTTTTAAATTTAGTCAGATTTGCGAGATATAAACTCGTAATTGAGAAAAGAATATGAATTGCGAAATATAAAGTTGCAATTACCTTTTAATTTTTTGTGTCATAATTGTGAGATATAAACTCATAGTTGTGAGAAAAAGTCAAAATTATGATACAAAATTCACAATTACGATTTTTAATTCAGAATTGCGAAATATAAACTTGAAATTGTGATAAAAATTCACAAAAAGTAAACTTGTATAAGTTTATGAGTTATATTTATAATTATATTTATTATAAATTATATTTATAATAGTTTATAATTGTGAGTTTCTAACTCTCAATTGCGAAATATAACTCGTAATTAGGAGAAAAAAGTCCGAATTGCGAAATATAGTTGAAATGACCTTTTTGATCTTTTAGTCATAATTGCAAGATATAAACGCGCAGTTGTGAGAAAAATGTAAATGTAAGATATAAACTCGAAAAAAACTAAATTTTATCAAAAGATAAGCCGCAATTACTTTTAAAATTTAGTCAGATTTGCGAGATATAAACTCGTAATTGAGAAAAAAAATATGAATTGCGAAATATAAATTTGCAATTACCTTTTACATTTTTTGTGTCATAATTGTGAGATATAAACTCACAGTTGTGAGAAAAGGTCAAAATTATGATACAAAATTCACAATTACGATTTTTTTATTCAGAATTGCGAAATATAAACTTGAAATTGTGATAAAAATTAAACTTATGAGTTATATTTATAATTATATTTATTATAAATTATATTTATAAT
>JAJAQA010000006.1:50343923-50346423 GCA_021464565.1 Rutilus rutilus
TCACTCAAATACTCACTCACTCAAATACTCAAATACTCACTCAAATACTCACTCACTCATACTCAAATACTCACTCAAATACTCACTCACTCAAATACTCAAATACTCACTCACTCATACTCAAATACTCACTCAAATACTCACTCACTCATACTCAAATACTCACTCACTCACTCACTCAAACACATACACTCACACACTCACTCACTCACACTCTCCCACATATTCACACACACACACTCACTCACTCACTTACTCACTCACTCACACACACACACTCACTCACTCTCAAACACACACACACACTCACTCACTCACTCACTCAAACACATACACTCACACACTCACTCACTCACTCACACTCTCCCACATATTCACACACACACACTCACTCACTCACTCACACACACACACTCACTCTCAAACACACACACACACACACACACACACACACACTCACTCACTCACTCACTCACTCACTCACTCACACACACACACGGGAGGTGTGTGTTACCGGGTTATCGGCCTGATTGATGCCCAGGATGAAGATGAGGTGTGCGATGAGGAGCGCGAACGCCCCGTTGTTGACGATGCTGGTCTTGTTGCTGCTAGCGGCCCGCAGGCAGGAGAGGAAGACAATGGTGAGGAAGAGGAAGCCAAGCGTCACGCCCACCGAACTCCACGTGATCAGCTTCACCGGCAGGATCTCTCCGTTCTGAAGCACACACACGTTTGTTCAGCTCTTCATTCGGTTTGCTCTGCCCAGACAGCAACATAGTGTCGGCCCAGATCTGGTGCGTGTGGATTCCAGATGTTCCAGATGTACCAGATGTGGGCCGGATCTGGGCCGACACTATAGGGGCTTTCGCACCGGATAGTTATAGGAACTTAGTTATAGGAACTAGCCACCAGGGTGGTTCCCAGAGAACTAATGGTTCCCATAGGAACGTTTTCCAGGTTGTGTTCGAGCACCAGTAGGAACTCTGTAAGCCGCGCTTGTTGTGACTTTTATTTTGACGGTGCTGAGAACGACGGAACACACAGTGCTCGCATTCTCCATGTTCATTAGTTTACGATCTGTCTAACGGTCCTGTCTAATACGTTATTAGATAGAACTGTTATAGAAAGTAGACAGTAATGAAAGGTTATTAGTGTATGTCGTGTGTTTGATGTCCAGTGTTGCTGAGCAGAAATACATAATCATGTTTCGCTTGGTCTCAAAGTTGCGTTGGATTTTCTCCTCAGCGTAAAGGTTAAGAGCTTCATCTATCACTGTTTTACATGTTCGTAGAGTTAGTTTCTGGAGTAAATATATAGGCTATAATCTGTGTTTACACAGCTTTTTTTTTAAATGGCAGTGCTGGTGTTTCGAATGCGTTCGGCCAATCAGCGAACACTAACGTCACTGTAGTTCCTATAGTGCTGGTTTAGACTGACTCTGAAGTAGGAGTAGATTAGTTCCTATACATACCTTTCCACCAAGAAAGGTGATTTAGGGCTAAAGAAAACAATGTTTTTTCAGGTTGTCACCAAATAAAGAAACTCAATCTGACCTGAGGATACAACAAGACTAGATCTGGAAGTAAACAGGAAGTACCTGGTTCTGAAAGTCATCTTCATCAAAAACTACACAAGACTTTGTTGTAAGCAGGTTATTATGGTTAGATTGGGTGTGTCACCTCTCGGCGTGAGATGTCCATGAGCACAGCGAAGCTGGTCATGTGGTAACACTGGCAGCTGATGTGTGTGCTGTTCCTGAAGACCACCTCACAACCCTTCGAGGACCAGCCGCCCGGACCGCCCGTACTGCACACACACACACAAACATCTTATATTTACAAATTATATATGAAGTGTTTGATAAGAAGTTTTTAGGTGTTCTGAATGACTGACAGGGTGTTCCTATGTGGTTGCTAAGCATATATAAATATATATACACAAACGCACACATATATGAGTATTTATCATGTAGGTACTCCCAATTATGCAAGTACATGAGTATTAATCGTGTAAGTACTCACAACCATATAGTATCTGAGTATCAATCGTGCAAGTACTCACAATAGTGCAAGTATGAGTGTTAATCATGTAAGTACTCACAATCATATAGTATATGAGTATTAATCGTGCAAGTACTCACAATAGTGCAAGTATGAGTATTAATCATGCAAGTACTCACAAGCATATAGTATATGAGTATTAATCGTGCAAGTATTCACAATAATGTAAGTATATGAGTATTAATTGTGCAAGTACTCAATCATTTAAGTATATGAGCATTAATCGTGCAATTACTCACAATAATGCAAGTATTTGAGAATTTAATCGTGCCAGTACTCACAATCATAAAGTATATGAGTATTAATCGTGCAAGTATTCACAATCATGTAAGTATATGAGTATTAATTGTGCAAGTACTCACAATCATTTAAGTATACGAGCATTAATTGTGCAAGTACTCACAATAATGCAAGTATTTGAGAATTTAATTGTGCAAGTA
>JAJAQA010000006.1:50368923-50371423 GCA_021464565.1 Rutilus rutilus
AGGACCACTATCGTCGAATACGACTGACAATTAGCGTACAGTTTGGATTGGCGGTATAGTTCCGTTCTGGGCAGCCTAGCATAGATCAGAGCAGCAATAACCCTCCTTAGGGTTAACAGAACAGAACCAACATGAATGTATTGCAGATATCATTAATTCAAGATTTTAAACTACAACATAATTCGAGAATTTATTTTGATTCAAGGGGAATCAGAATACCAAATCCTGACTGAGACAGGTGGAGCTGGGGATGGAGGAGGGTAATCAGCTCCTGAGAAACGAGAGGTGGAGCTGGGGAGGGAGGAGGGTAATCGGCTCCTGAGAAACGAGAGGCGGAGCTGGGGAGGGAGGAGGGTAATCGGCTCCTGAGAAACGAGAGGCGGAGCTGGGGAGGGAGGAGGGTAATCAGCTCCTGAGAAACGAGAGGAGGAGCTGGGGAGGGAGGAGGGTAATCGGCTCCTGAGAAACGAGAGGAGGAGCTGGGGAGGGAGGAGGGTAATCAGCTCCTGAGAAACGAGAGGTGGAGCTGGGGAGGGAGGAGGGTAATCAGCTCCTGAGAAACGAGAGGAGGAGCTGGGGAGGGAGGAGGGTAATCGGCTCCTGAGAAACGAGAGGAGGAGCTGGGGAGGGAGGAGGGTAATCGGCTCCTGAGAAACGAGAGGTGGAGCTGGGGAGGGAGGAGGGTAATCAGCTCCTGAGAAACGAGAGGAGGAGCTGGGGAGGGAGGAGGGTAATCAGCTCCTGAGAAACGAGAGGAGGAGCTGGGGAGGGAGGAGGGTAATCGGCTCCTGAGAAACGAGAGGTGGAGCTGGGGAGGGAGGAGGGTAATCGGCTCCTGAGAAACGAGAGGTGGAGCTGGGGAGGGAGGAGGGTAATCGGCTCCTGAGAAACGAGAGGCGGAGCTGGGGAGGGAGGAGGGTAATCAGCTCCTGAGAAACGAGAGGAGGAGCTGGGGAGGGAGGAGGGTAATCGGCTCCTGAGAAACGAGAGGTGGAGCTGGGGAGGGAGGAGGGTAATCGGCTCCTGAGAAACGAGAGGTGGAGCTGGGGAGGGAGGAGGGTAATCGGCTCCTGAGAAACGAGAGGTGGAGCTGGGGAGGGAGGAGGGTAATCGGCTCCTGAGAAACGAGAGGCGGAGCTGGGGAGGGAGGAGGGTAATCGGCTCCTGAGAAACGAGAGGAGGAGCTGGGGAGGGAGGAGGGTAATCGGCTCCTGAGAAACGAGAGGTGGAGCTGGGGAGGGAGGAGGGTAATCGGCTCCTGAGAAACGAGAGGTGGAGCTGGGGAGGGAGGAGGGTAATCGGCTCCTGAGAAACGAGAGGTGGAGCTGGGGAGGGAGGAGGGTAATCGGCTCCTGAGAAACGAGAGGTGGAGCTGGGGAGGGAGGAGGGTAATCGGCTCCTTAGAAACGAGAGGTGGAGCTGGGGAGGGAGGAGGGTAATCGGCTCCTGAGAAACGAGAGGCGGAGCTGGGGAGGGAGGAGGGTAATCGGCTCCTGAGAAACGAGAGGCGGAGCTGGGGAGGGAGGAGGGTAATCGGCTCCTGAGAAACGAGAGGAGGAGCTGGGGAGGGAGGAGGGTAATCGGCTCCTGAGAAACGAGAGGAGGAGCTGGGGAGGGAGGAGGGTAATCGGCTCCTGAGAAACGAGAGGCGGAGCTGGGGAGGGAGGAGGGTAATCGGCTCCTGAGAAACGAGAGGCGGAGCTGGGGAGGGAGGAGGGTAATCAGCTCCTGAGAAACGAGAGGAGGAGCTGGGGAGGGAGGAGGGTAATCAGCTCCTGAGAAACGAGAGGAGGAGCTGGGGAGGGAGGAGGGTAATCGGCTCCTGAGAAACGAGAGGTGGAGCTGGGGAGGGAGGAGGGTAATCGGCTCCTGAGAAACGAGAGGAGGAGCTGGGGAGGGAGGAGGGTAATCGGCTCCTGAGAAACGAGAGGTGGAGCTGGGGAGGGAGGAGGGTAATCAGCTCCTGAGAAACGAGAGGAGGAGCTGGGGAGGGAGGAGGGTAATCAGCTCCTGAGAAAGGAGAGGTGGAGCTGGGGAGGGAGGAGGGTAATCAGCTCCTGAGAAACGAGAGGTGGAGCTGGGGAGGGAGGAGGGTAATCGGCTCCTGAGAAACGAGAGGAGGAGCTGGGGAGGGAGGAGGGTAATCGGCTCCTGAGAAACGAGAGGAGGAGCTGGGGAGGGAGGAGGGTAATCGGCTCCTGAGAAATGAGAGGAGGAGCTGGGGAGGGAGGAGGGTAATCGGCTCCTGAGAAACGAGAGGTGGAGCTGGGGAGGGAGGAGGGTAATCGGCTCCTGAGAAACGAGAGGAGGAGCTGGGGAGGGAGGAGGGTAATCGGCTCCTGAGAAACGAGAGGTGGAGCTGGGGAGGGAGGAGGGTAATCAGCTCCTGAGAAACGAGAGGAGGAGCTGGGGAGGGAGGAGGGTAATCAGCTCCTGAGAAAGGAGAGGTGGAGCTGGGGAGGGAGGAGGGTAATCAGCTCCTGAGAAACGAGAGGTGGAG
>JAJAQA010000006.1:50376423-50378923 GCA_021464565.1 Rutilus rutilus
TTTTTAAAATGTCATGTGTGTTACCATGATAGTGTTTAGTGTGTGTGTGTGTGTGTGTGTGTGTGTGTGTGTGTGTGTGTGAATGACACTGTGCAGCTTCTGTATATCAGTATTAACATTCTTGAGGAAAAGCTGCTTGTGATGAGCTTTGATTGATCATGTGACTCTCATCTCCACTGTGATTGGTGGTTGTAACAATGGTACAAAACAGATATTAGTATTTCAATACATTGATAAATTAACTTTATATCAGATAATGAAATACGGTTTATTGCTGTAAATTTAAGTCTGTAAAACCTTAAATGTTGTTACCGTATTTTTTATGGTAAATTTCTGGCAACAACAGCTGTCGTTTTTTACCATAAATTTGCCTCGCCTTGGTTAATTTGGATGATTCACTATAATGAATCGGTTCATTCGAACGATTCACTTAAATGAATCGGTTCATTTGAACAATTCACTAAAAGGAAAAGAGAGTGTTTTCAAAAAGCTTCGTTTTCATTGATAAGTGTGATTAGTGTGGACCAGGCCTGAGAGAGGGGTGTGTGTGTGTGTGTGCGCGTGTGTGTGTGTGTTAGCAGAGGCTCCGCCCCCTCACCTGTGTAGTCATGGAGACACTCGCAGGTAAACCCGCCCTCGTGGCCGCGGCAGACGCCGTTAGCGCCGCAGGGTTTGGCGTAGCACAGGTCGATCTCCGTCTCGCAGTAGTCGCCGGTGAAGCCGATTGGACAGCGGCACCGCAGACCCGCGATCGGGTGGATCGGCCGGAACAAGATGGTGTCCGACGCCACGAACGGCGCCAGGCTGTCGAACTTCAGCACGGACACACACTTCATGTAGTTCTCGCACGGCTCGCGCAGGCAGATGTTGTCGTCGAACGGGAGCACCTCCTGCGAGGAGATCTGCGCCAGGAGACTCCGGTTCAGATACAAGCGCTCCTGAAGCTCCTCCGACCCGAAGAACTCGCCCAGCCGGGTCGTGACCCCGTGACCCCGCGACCCCTCGGCCGGCAGGGCCACGGACAGGCTGACGTTCAGGATGCCGGCGTTGACGTCGGTGTCGTCCTGGATGTTGAACACCACCACGTCTTCACGGGACGCAGAGAGAACGCGGGCCACGCCCTCCAGGAACTGGGCCAATCGCAGCGAGAGGAAGCGCTCCTGGGACGTGTTGGCCAATCGCAGCGTGATGCTGTTGGAGAGCATCTCGTCGGTGATGACGGTGACCTGAAGCAGACACTGAGCCGACACTGAGTGAACACCGTCTGCAGAGACAGAGGAGTCCACAGTCAGATGAAGCACTTGAAACACACTCAAAACAGCATGCTAAACTGAAGAGATTCACAGAAAGAACAGTTGAACAGGTTGCTGGCTCATTTGGATGATTCACTTACATGAATCAGTTCATTTGCATGGTCCACTTACATGAATCGGTTCATTTGCACGGGTCGCTAAAATGAATTGGTTAATTTGGATGATTCACTTACATGAATCAGTTCATTTTCATGGTTCACTTAAATGAATCGGTTCAGTTGAACGGGTCGCTAAAATGAATTGGTTCATTTGGATGATTCACTAAAATGAATCGGTTCGTTTTCATGTTTCACTTACATGAATTGGTTCAGTTGAACGGTCGCTCAAATGAATTGAGGATGATTCACTGATTCATCACTGATGATTCATGATTCACTGATGATTCATTTGGATGATTCACTCAAATGAATCGGTTCATTTGCATGGTTCACTTAAATGAATCGGTTCAGTTGAACGGGTCGCTAAAATGAATCGGTTCATTTGCATGGTTTATTTAAATGAATCGGTTAATTCGGACAGTTCACTTAAATGAATCAGTTCATAGTTTGCGTGGTTCACTTAAAAAAAACGGTTTATTTAGACGATTCACTTAAATTAATTGGTTCATATTGACTGATCACCTAAATAAATCTGTTCATTTGGACGGTTCACTATTTTATTTGGTCAAAATGAATTGGTTCAAACATAATTGATTGATTCAGTCATTGCACATCAATGTTATCAGCTACTTTTGTTAGTAGTTTGACTGTAGTTTAACTCATTTAAACGGTGAATATCTTGTAGTTTGTCTAACACGGTTTTGGCTCTAACGAGTTCCTTCAGAACAATCTAGCAGTGATCGCTAATTAACCGAACACTCCTCCAATCCCCCAGGATGCAAATAACCGGGATTAATCCGCCGCTCGAACCGCCTGCCAATAAACAACTGATCCCAGTCCAGGACAGAGAAAGGAGCGCTGGGAACCGTTTACAACACAAACAACACAAAACACACTTGATCAAATCAAGCGCAGTGTGAATGCAGAGAGAAAGAACACTACGCTAACTATAAAACACAAACAAACACGTTAATTAGACACAATTAGGGACATTAATTCAAGTATTCAGACCTGAACCTGAACTCCACATTTCCCCTGTCAGACACACTCTCACACACACACATACACACACACACTGAGAAATGAGGC
>JAJAQA010000006.1:50386423-50391423 GCA_021464565.1 Rutilus rutilus
CGTAGATGCTCTGCACTGCCAAACGTGCACCTGGTCCACCACCACCACATCGGCCTCCAACACCTGTACGATGGACTCCACCTCCACAGAGATGCAGTGCGCATTTTTGCAAGGACCCTTAAAGATGCAGCCCTGGGCCGCACCCCATCATCACCAAGACATCTGCTTCCGACTCCAGAACACTACCGGCCCGTTCACCACTTCATGCCCAGACACAACCCCCCGACCCCGGCGAGGAATCACCCCTACATGCCCAGACACAACCCCCCGACCCCGGCGAGGAATCACCCCTACATGCCCAGACACAACCCCCCGACCCCGGCGAGGAGAGACGTCGACTGGACGAGCTTCTCACATCATCTACCACATCCACACCCACCTATGGCTCACTACACACCTGTAAACCTGCAGTCACCAACTCCACGTCCACCTGCTGGCCATCAAGTCCCCATTAGCAAGAAGAAACCAAGAAACCCCCCACACCCGGATAAACCCCTCCATCCGAGAGCACAGAGCTACGCTGAAGCTTTAGCCCGGCCCCCCGCTCCACCCTCCACCTCCAGCTCCACACCTGCCAGCGAGCTGAGCCAGATCCGAGAGATGCTGCACACACTGTGCAACCAGCTCCTGAACAGATAAGAACACACACAGTGCTCTACTGAGAAAAAAGAAAAAAAAAGAAAAAAAAGAAAAAAGAAAAAGTGCACTAATGTAAAATGTTTCACATGTATGTTTTCACATGTAGCTTCACCTTATCTTCTCTCTGTCTCACCAAATAGGTTTTTCTTTTAGAATACAAATGCGTTCATTTCAGATAAGTTGCTGGAATATTCAGGGTCTTCACTCGTCAACATTTGGTTCTAAAAGCACAGACCCTGAATTTCTAAAAAATATAGAAGATGTTGATATCATAATCCTCACTGAAACCTGGTGTCGAAATGATGCGCTCACCTACTGTCCCTCAGGCTATTATGAAGTAATTGTGCCCTCAGTCAAGATAAGTACAGTCCATCGTGGACGAGACTCGGGAGGAATCCTGGTGTGGTACAGGGAGGATCTGGCCAAACACATTTCCACCATTACAGTTGGGAAATTTCATTGCTGGTTAAAATTAAACCAAATTGGCATTTCAGCTACAGACACATATCTCTGTGCCATCTACATTCCCCCAGCGGAGTCCCCTTACCATGATGAGGAATACCTCAACAGCGTCCACACAGAAATCAGCCGTTTCCAGGCCCAGGGAAACGTGCTGCTGTGTGGAGACTTTAATGCCAGAACTGGATCTGAACCGGATGTCATAGATCCAAAGGGCAATGAATATGTGTTTGGCCAAAACCCCCCGAGTCTCACAAGAAAACTTCCACCGAGAAACAACCTTGATCAAACCGTGAATAAAAGCGGTAGAGAGTTGGTGCAGCTCTGCCGAGCCTCAGGCCTGTACATGCTGAACGGCCGGATCAGAGGGGACTCTTTAGGGAGGTTCACGTGTTGTTCAGGTCTTGGAGCTAGTGTAGTTGACTATGCCATCACTGACATGGACCCTTCCTCCTTCAATGCATTCACTGTCAAACAGCAAACTCCACTTTCTGACCATAACCAAACTAACATCTACATCAAAACACATCACACACCAGAACAAAACAGGCCGGAAACCTGCCAAATGTACCCGGTCCAGCAGAGATACAGATGGGCTCCAGACAGCGCAGACAAATTTGTCCAAGCCCTCAGTTCTGAAGAACTAAAAAATCTAATAAATACATTTATTAATAAGAAATTCAAAACAACTAAAGATGGTGTTAATTCGGCTACAAACGAAATAAATTACATATTTAAAAAAGCAGCACATAAAAGTGAATTGAAAAAGAAAGGCAAAAAATACACTAAAAATACTCCAAAAGATGAAAAATGGTTTGACTCAGAATGCAAAACATTAAGAAAACAACTTAGAAAATTATCAAATCTGAAACATAAAGAACCAAACAACACTGAGATAAGAACTGAATACTTTTCTAAACTAAAAATATATAAAGACACAATTAGAGTGAAAAAGCAACACCATCTGACCAAAAGTATACAGGGGTGCAAACACATGTATGGTCAAAAAAGAGAGAGGTAATCGAAGCCCTCGTCCCGCGGCAAATATCAAGATACTACATTGCCACCATCCCCAACCCACCCCTATAGGCACATAGAGTCAAATGAAATTTAGAAAAACTATCTTGCACTTCTTCTTCTTGCTTTACTGCTACTTCCTGAAAACAATTTCACCTGATGATTTGAATAGCTCTTTTTGTAAAGAATCAATAATTCTAGGATGATTGGGGTAATTGTGTAGGGTAGGCCTAGTGCATCTGCATATAAACTAATAAACAAAATACAAATATAAATACAATAAAACACAAATACACGAGAAATAAAGCAGTACTTTATGTTTTTCAGGTAAATTATTAAGTATTAATACAGTTTATCTTTTGACAAAACGTGATTTTTCTCTTTCTCTTTTGTTGTTTGATTAACTTTGGTGACACAAACAGCTGCAGGTATATTGGGTGCTGTCCCTTTAAGACGAATGCACGTATCTAATACCGGTAATGACACGCATCCGTTTTATTTTGACTGCGTTTACGGGGAAACTCGTTGAGGCGGACACTGGCTTATTTTTTCGTGCACATGTCTGTTCAAACACAAATAGAAAAGAAAGAAAAGGGAATTCGGTGTTCACGAACTTCACGTGCTGTCTGCGACTGAGTGGCTCTGTGCGCCGACAGACCACCTACATTTGGATGTTAAACATAATATATATAGCCTGATACAGCAAAGACAACGTCGGCAGTATTGACGGCAAAATAGGCTACAGAATATTTCGTTCTGTAGGCCTATTGACGGGCAATATTTGAAAATCGATAATTAGGCCTATTTTTTAAATTACAATTATATATGCATTTGTCAAAACCGAGAGACTTTCAAGCATCAAAATGTAATTTATTAATATGTATTTGCGCCTTCGATTTTGTCTGAAAACTTCCAACACTCGTGCGTGTCGCGTGAAAAATAGGCGTCGGTTGCGGTTCTATTTCTAGCACGCGGTTTCTGCTAAGGATGGCTGACGCGAAACAGTCGTTCCGAAGCTTTGCGAGATCCCGAAGCGCAGATGTTTCGAAACACTGATCCGAAGCGTGATTCAAAACACCTATGTCACGTGACTATGGCCAAACGAAGCCTCGAAGTGTTTCACTTATGTTTCATCAGGTGTGGTCCGCCGAATCAGCGTTTGATTGACACGGTCGGGAACAGACCACACAGTCGCACATCTGTATAAAAGTGCAATCAACGCATCTTGACCTCGTGGGTTTTTGTGAGAGGAGTTTGATTTTGAGATAGCGGATTTTTGGTGATATAGTGACATAGTGCGATTTGATTAGTTATAGGCTATTTAGGCTTGCATTTAAATTTAACATGAATTTAAATGAAACTGGAAAGAGATAGCAGTAATCTTTCCTCATTTATGTCCTAGCTAAAAAAAAATATCTTCGCCGTCGGCGTCAATGGCCTCGTGGTCAGTGCGCCGACATGTAGGCCTTTGCACTCGGGCGTCCCGAGTTCGAGTCCCGGCTCGTGAACCTTTCCCGCCTCGTTTTTTTGTCATCTCTCTACTGTCCTGTCACAATAAAAGGAAAATCACCAAAACAATATATATATATATATATATATATATATATATATATATATATATATATATATCTTTGCATGCCAGTAACAAGTGTCCCTTGTGAGAGGATTTTTTCAAAGGCTGGAGAAATTATCTGTAAAAAAAGAAGTAGTCTAAGTCCTTCCACAGCAGAGAAATTAATATTTTTGAATAAAAATCTCTAAAAAAGTGAGACATTGTGGCTTGATTTCTTTTATTAATATTTATTTTGCAAGACCAAAATAACATTATGCACAGTGAGGAGCCTATAGGTTACAATCTTCACATATTAGAAAATTATAATAATAAAAAAACAACACATTTTTTTAATGGCTCGTCAAGGTTGTTTCAGATCAACACCTGCAAGTGACCACTAGGTGTCACCGTTGAGACGGGTGTCGGATTGATTCGAAGCCTCGAAACAATATGGCACATTTGGTTCAACTGTTTCAATTGCTTCAGGAGGCCTCGATCTGGCCATCACTAGTTTCTGCGCGGCTCGAGAAGTGTGTGTGTCACGCAGGCATTGTGCTCTAACACAAGCTCTAACCAGTTAACATGAGAGCCGACATAAAAACGGACACTCCACGCCACGCAGAGAGAAATGTGATGCAGTGGCAGATCCAGAGTGAGACAGAAACACTAGTGGTTCACGCTTGCGCACATACTGCTGGTTTGGCGCGCAGTGTTCTGATTCGCTTATTTCCTATTTACTTGTTGGTGGACGCAATCCAGAATTACTGTTGGTTAAATTATAATCAGACCCTCTCAACCCCCCCCCACCCCCCCTCCCCCCTCCTTAAAAAAAACTCTTCGGATCTGCACGATTCACACAAGTCACCCAAACTGACGTGAAAAAAGCGGGAGGCGCCGAAAAGCGCGCTGTTTGCACCCCTGAGTATAGAAGAATTAGAGCATTCAATAAATCAGAATCAGTTCTGGGATATGTGGAACAATCTGAGCACAACGAAATCACAAGACCTGCCAATACAAGATGGAGAAATCTGGACAAATCATTTTGAAAACTTATATAAAGAAATCCCATCAAACCAACTTAATGATAATTATAACCTGATCAAACAAAATCTACAAACTCTTGAAGAGACAATTAAAAATAATCAGAATCCACTTGACTTCCCAATTACACATGAAGAATTGACAAACAAACTTAAAAGCCAAAAAGGAAAGAAATCTTGTGGTCCTGACGGCATTCTAGGAGAGATGCTGAAACACAGCACACCTGAGCTGCAGGCGACCCGCTGTGTGTGTGTGTGTGTGTGTGTGTGTGTGTGTGTGTGTGTGTGTGAGT
>JAJAQA010000006.1:50401423-50431423 GCA_021464565.1 Rutilus rutilus
AAACCAGCCTGACCGCCAGAAAATCACGCTAACACACACTCAACACTGAAACCAGCCTGACCACCAGAAAATCACGCTAACACACACTCAACACTGAAACCAGCCTGACCACCAGAAAATCACGCTAACACACACTCAACACTGAAACCAGCCTGACCACCAGAAAATCACGCTAACACACACTCAACACACAAACCGGCCTGACCGCCAGAAAATCACGCTAACACACACTCAACACTGAAACCAGCCTGACCGCCAGAAAATCACGCTAACACACATCAACACACAAACCAGCCTGACCGCCAGAAAATCACGCTAACACACACTCAACACTGAAACCAGCCTGACTGCCAGATATATTAATTTTAACAATAACTAGAATGTACATTTCCTGAAGAAAATGTGAAGTGGTGCTTGCAGTGGCAAAATTCACCACTGGCCAGATGCTAACACAATTAACATGTTGTGATACCATGATATACCACGGTTTAGCATTATTTACCACGATTTACCATGTTTCTAAGATGATTTACTACGATTTACCACATTCCAGCATGATTTACCATGATTAGCATGTTGGTAGCATGATGCTAGAATGATTAGCATTTGTTAGCATGCTTTTAACAAGATGCTAGCATTATTAGCATTTAGCTAGCATGTTTTTAGTTAGATGCTAACATGATTAGCATGTTGCTAGCATGATGCTAGCTTGATTAGCATGTTACTAGCATGATGCTAGCTTAATTAGCATGTTTGCTAGCATTATGCTAGCCCGATTAGCATGTTGCTAGCATGATTATCATGTTGCTACCATGTTTTTAGCAAGATGCTGTTGCTAGGTGGTTGCTAGGGTGTTCTGTGTGGTTGCTATGGTGTTGCTAGGTGGTTGCTAGGGTATTATGGGTGGATGCTTTGGCAAGCACCACTAATTATTATATTATTACAATATCTTTAGGATTCTGTGTGTGTGTGTGTGTGTGTGTGTATGTAAGTGTGTGTGTGTGTGTGTGAAGAGCTCAGTGTGACGTGTTCATGAACACAAATCCCATCTCAGTGTTTCATCACTGAAGGCTTTACTGCTATTTACTGTGTGGATTTACAGCGGCAGAGAGAGAACATCAGCGTCTGATAATCTCTCACACAGATGCTGGAAACACACACACACACACACACACACACACACACAGTCACAGACACACACAAACTCTCTCACACAGATGCTGGAAACACACTCAAACACACACTCACACACACACACACACACACACACACACACACACACTCTCTCTCTCTCTCTCTCTCTCTCTCTCTCGGCGTGGCACTGACACACACACTCAGCAGGTGTGATGCGAGCACTGAGTCCTGCTCTCTGATAGGCTAGGGCGAAGCACCAGCTGTTAACATGTATGAATCGATCTATAATGCACACACACACACACACACACACACACACACACACACACATCACTAGGGGCTCTTCCTCTTTCATTAAAGACACTCTCGAGGCATCGGGATGAGCTAACGAACGCTAACGGTTCTTACACATCTGACCTTTGACCCTCAGGCACCACAGACACAAAGAGCAGCTGAAGCTCAACTCGTAATTTAACCGCATATAAAGCAGGGCTCGTCAATGAGGAGGTCCTGACGACCCCGGGGCCAGTTGCTCCACTGCACTACATACATGTTTTTAAGGGATACCTACAGTATATTGAACAGAACTGTTGCTAATTCTGCGTGCTCAAACATGTTAGCAAAGAGAAGTCATTTATTTGAGCTTCTGTTCGAATTGCAATGGTCTAGATTTGATCATTTCTGTCAGCGCCCTTAAAACTCAGCAAATCAGACATATTTCTGCAGTTTTGTCTCATAATAATTGGCCTGCAATGTATCTTTCCGTCAGAATGCACAAAAATCATATGAAGCCAGTCGAGCGTGTTTCCCCGGAGGCCACAGTCACGCTATCACGTGAAGAACCGCCCGCTACACACACACACACACACACACACACTCACTCACGATTAACGGTTAATGGAGGAAGATCTGCTTCAATGTCAAACAACCTGAAGGAAATGGAGACAGATCCGCTAAACCAACATCCGTGTCCCGCAGCGACTCGCTTGCTCATGTATTAATCCCGCGCAGAGGTCATGTATTATACATCAGCGAGAGCTACAAATGCACACATGTCACGCAAGCCTCACACAAAACTGCTGGAGAAGCACATGTAGAGTTGTCAAAAAGTATCTGTGAAATTTCGGCTCCTAATACCCCCAGATCATTTATTACAGCTTGTCAAATTTGCCCTTTTTTTGGGTGTGAGACGTTTTTATGTGTGTCCCTTTAAATGCAAATGAGCTTTAGCTCCGCCTCTGTTCAGAAGAGGGCGGAGTCTTTACACAAGCTTCAGAAACTCCGGCAATAACAAAACAGGCCAATCTCACTCAACCAGAATCCCAAAATAACCAGTAGCGAGTGCAGCCTTACGGAGAGATGAAAAGTTATTAGCGTATGTCGTGTGTTTGATGTCCAGTGTTGCTGAGCAGAAATACATAGGCTAATCATGTTTCTCTCGTCTCCTCAAAGTTGCGTTGAATTTTCTCCTCAGCGTAAAGATTAAGAGCTTCATCTATCACTGTTTTACATGTTTGTAGAGTTAGTTTCTGGAGTAAATATATAGGCTATAATCTGTGTGTTTAGATTTTTTTTAAATGGTGGTGCTGGTGTTTCGCGTGCCAATCAGAAAACACTACCGTCACGGATAGTTCCTATAGTTCTGGTTTAGACCGACTCTGAAGTAGGAGTAAATTAGTTCCTCCAAAAGGAGCTCCTAGAACTAAAATCGTTCCTAGTTCCTGCGGTGCGAACACGCCAAAATCCGGGAACTTCCGCCAATAGTTCTAGGAACTATTACCCCTTTTCCACCAAAAGGGTGGTTCGGAACTGGTGCTGGTTCAAAGTTGGTTCAACTTGCGAACCTTCTCAGAACCTGTTTGTTTTTCCACTGACTAGAGAACCGGTTCTTTGGCCGTCGAAACACAAAGAACTGGTTCGCGAGTAGGCACCGGCTCCGAACCGGCACCAGCACTGCCTTGGTGGAAAAGGGGTATATGAGAAGGTTCCTCCAGTGCGAAAGCCCCTTATATATTTACTCCACAAACTAACTCTACAAACATTTAAAACAGTGATAGATGGACCTCTCAATCTTTACGCTGAGGAGCAAATCCAACGCAACTTTGAGGAGATCAAGAGAAACATGATGATGTATTTCTGCTCAGCAACACTGGACATCAAACACACGACATACGCTAATAACTAAATGGTCTCCTTTTTATGTATACTATGTGTATGTGTTCTATGTGTACTTTCTAAGCGCTGTCAAAATAAAAGTCACAACAACAAGTGTGGCTTACATCACTTCAGAGTTCCTACCGGCGGTGCGAACGCAACCAGGATAACGTTCCTAAGAGAACCATTAGTTCTCGGGGAAACACCCTGGTGGCGAGATCCTATGACTGAATTCCTATAACTACCCGGTGCGAAAGCCCCTCTGTAGAACTGAAAGAAACAGCTTCTTACCTGAGACTGAGATCTTCATGGACGCCTCCAGCGGTCTGTTGTTGTCCAGGGCTCGGCTGAGTCGGATCTCTCCGGTGCTCCGGTTCAGAATCACCAAATTCAGCTCATTTCCCGCCTCGAAGCTGTAGTGGAGCTGATCTGAGACGTCCGGGTCGTGCGCCGGGATCCGCCCGATCACTCCCGAAGGGAAGCTGCTGGTCTTATCGGTGACGTAATTGTTAAAAATGATCTGGAAGTTCTTGAGGACGGGGATGTTGTCGTTCCTGTCGACGAGTTTGATGTGGACCGTGGCTCTGCTGACTAGTGGAGCGGATGTGGCCTGAACCACGATGACATACTCCGAGCGAGTCTCGTAGTCGAGGTCGGTCAGAGCGGTGAGCTCTCCGGAGAAGATGTCTAGTTGGAAGACCTCTGGGATATTGCCTTCGACGATTTGGTACATGATTTGAGCGTTGCTGCCTTCGTCCGGGTCTGACGCGGATATGTGAGCCACAACAAGCCCGATGGGACTGTTCTCCTCCACGAAGATATCAAACTCGTCTTTCTCGAACACAGGCGGGTTATCGTTCACATCTAAAACGGTTACTTGAATGTCAACCGGCGTTTTGAGCGCCGGAACTCCTTTATCAACCGCAAACGCTTGGAGGTTATAGATAGGCGTGTTTTCTCGGTCAAGTCGTCGTAGCGTGCGAACGATCCCCGACGTGGACTCGATGATGAAGTCGCCGTCGCCATCTTCTCCGCCCTGGAACGTGTAGAAAACTCGCCCGTTGAGGCCTGAGTCACGGTCGATCGCGGAGACTTGCAAAACGCTGGAGAACACGGGAATGTCTTCTGTAACGGAGCCTAAGTAACGATCCCGTAGGAACACGGGTGAGTTGTCATTCACGTCGTTCACGAGGATCTCAAGGTACGTAGTGTCGGATTTCTGCGGGATGCCGTTGTCTCGAGCCGTGATGGCGAGCGTGTACGAAACTTGATCTTCGTAGTCCAGCTCCAACCGCGTGGTTACGGCTCCGCTGTCCGCGTCGATGTGAAACTGAGGGATGCTATCGTCCATGAAGTATGTAATCCGAGCGTTTTCGCCCGTGTCCTCGTCCGTTGCACTGATCATCACCACTGTTGTGCCGACACCCCGGTCCTCGTTGATGTTGACGGTGTAATGTGAGCTCTGGAAGACTGGTCTGTGAGTGTTAGCATCCGTGACGTTAACGTAAACCTTCCCCATGTCGAAGCGTGTGCCGTCTGACGCCATGACGGTTAGCACGTACTGTCTCTCCAGCTTGTAGTCTAGCGGTAGTGCGAGCGTTATTAAGCCTCCGCCGCTCTGGCTGGTGATAGAGAAACGGTTTCTGGTGTTTCCGCTTGAGATCTGATACGTCACAACGCTGTTGATATCCTGATCGACGGCGGACACGGTTACGACACTCGTTCCTACAGCTGCGTCCTCGTTCAGACGCATGTAATACGCCTTTTGCGTAAACTCAGGGTTGTTGTCGTTAACGTCTAAAATGGTCATGCTAATGCTAGCGGAAGAAGACATAGCCGGCGTTCCATGGTCTCGTGCTTCCACTCCGAAGTTATAAAAGTCCACGCTTTCTCTATCCAACTCGGATGCTACGATAATCCAGCCTGTGCTGTTGTTAATGGCGAATGGGAAGTTTGGCGTAGTCTCCGTGAGACGGTATTCCAAGCGGGAGTTTTCGCCAGCATCGGCGTCTATAGCTTGAATGTGAATGACAGAGTATCCGACGGGAACGTTTTCCAGCACCGTAGCCTGGAACGGAGTGCTGACGAATATCGGCGCATTGTCGTTAACGTCAAGAACTTGCACCGTGACGAGGCCGCTGATGTTGGAGAGCGGCGGGCGTCCGCCATCTTGCGCTCGAATGCGAAGCATGTACTCTTTATTAATCTCGTAATCCAGCTGACTCACAAGGTCCAGTTTCCCTGTTTGAGCGTCGATGTAGAACTGGCCTCGCGTGTTTCCGCTCATGATGCTGAAATGGACCACGGCGTTGTTCCCCCGGTCCTGGTCGGTCGCCGTAACCTGCAGGATTTCCGTGTTGGGTGTCAAGTCTTCGGGAACTTGAACGACGTAGCGTTTCTCGCTAAACTGTGGTGCGTTGTCGTTATCGTCCTCCACAACAATGCACACGGTTGCCGTAGCGCTGCGAGGCCCGGGGTCACGACCTTGATCGTTCGCTTCAACCAGTAGCATGTAGGATTCAACAGTTTCGCGGTCGACTAGACCTCGTGTGCGAATAACGCCGGAGCGGGAATCGATCTCGAATACGTTGTTAGTCCCATTGTTTAGCAAATGATAAAGGATGTTTCCGTTAACGGGAGCGTCGCCATCCGTGGCACGTACAGTCAAGACCTCGTAACCGATTTCCAAGTTTTCTCGCACGCTTTCTTTATAGTCTTCCTGTTCGAAGACAGGGTCGTGATCGTTTGTATCGCTAACCGTTACGGTGAGAGTCGCCATGGCCGTACGTCGTGGCGTTCCGTGATCCACAGCCGTGACTCTAAACACATGCGTGTCCTTCGTTTCTCTATCTAGTATCTCCACGGTGGAAACAACTCCGGTGGCTGGGTCAACAGCGAAAAGATTGTTGGAACGACTATCAAACAAGGCCTCTAAGAAGTATTCCAACCTGCCAGCTTCACCCTCGTCCGGGTCAACAGCTTTTAAAACCACTACAAAAGTCCCGGATGGTTGATTCTCTGGAACGGACACCTGATACATGGGAGGTTGAAACTGAGGGTTATTGTTGACGTTCCTTCTCCTCCTGCTCAGAAGCCCTGAGTTTGAGCGCGCGGCCCGTTTAAGTAACGTCCTCAGGTGTGTTTGAGTGAACGGACCGCGACCCACGCGCCAGTGCGCATGCGCGACACCCGTACGTGCGCGTCCCACGCAGCGCAGTTGAAACTCTAGTATAGAGTCGCGAGGGAAACACAGCGGAGCCGAAGTAAACAAACGACCCTCGGAGACGTAAAACGCTGAAGTCCCGGTTATGTTACACTGCGTTGGGTTGCCCGGTAACACATCAAACACACGGAAAACAGCGGTCCCCGCCTCATGACACTCTGAAGCATCTATTAAACTTATAATCTCCACGTCTAGTTTTTCTTCGCGTTTGCGTTTAAGCGCGCAGTTCTTTCCGTGAACGTGCACATTATACTGGCTTGTTAAAAGGTGTCTAAACCCGGACGCCTTATCCACACAGTCCATGATCGCGTACACAGTGAACGGGTTCGAAAGAACCGATTCGCAGTTCAAAGCGCCGGAGAAAGTGAGCACTCCCGCGTCCCGGTGAAGGAAACTCTCCGCGAACCGGGGAACGATGAGCTGGTCCAGCGCGCAGGAGCCGGTGATGGCGATCGCGCTGCCCGGTCCCGCATCCTCACTCACGTGCACATCGAAACAATCCACGAGCCACGGGAGTTCAAACCACCCGAAAACAATGAGCAACAAATCCCACTTCATCGCTCCTCGCTGCTGCTCTTCCACGGAGAATGAATTACATCCAGTTTTTCCCTTCAAAGTTGGCGTGTGGAGTCTCCATGCTGATCCACGCACTGCGGTCACACACACACACACGCACACACACCTCCAGTGAATCCGGGGAGGGGGATCATTAACATAAACCTGATTCAGAGCGTCGGGAGAGAAACAGAGGGAGAGGGAGAGGGAGAGAGAGGGAGGGTGGGTGCAGTGGGGGCAGATCTCAAAAGGGCAACTGCCCCAAGACACCCTGCCGATGCTATTCAGAAAATATATTTGCTCTGGAGAGGAAAATCAAGTCATTTTACTGAGTAAAGAATTGTATTAGACTCAGTCATATAGCGTCGAAAGAGCGTTAAAGTTGTTGTATTACTATTTAATAACAGTGCACTACAAATACACAAAGCTGCCAAGTTCCAGAAAGGCTATTAAGATGCAAATAATACTTAAAGCTAACAGGGAACGTTTTGTCAAAGTATGAACAAACGTTATTATAGTAACGTTAAAATTATTATTATTATTAATAATAATAAATTGTATTTATATCGCGCTTTTCTTATACCGAAAGCGCTAGAGCTAGAACGTTCGTGCAGTTATCTGGTCTTTAATAATGTTCTCAAAACGTTAGCACTAAAACATTTCGTTAATGGAACGTTTGTCTATTTTTATTTTTTTACGTTGCTTGTTTCAGAACGGTCTTCATTTCCTATAATGATTGCAAAATGATAAAATGGAATGTTAACGGTCGCCAAACCAAGAAAAAAGTTTAAACGTTAAAAATGGACGTTCTGAACGTTCCACTAAACCGCCAAATATTTAGGCTAATAATTTTTTTTTTTTTTTTTTTTTTACCTAACGATTGTGTGACTGATGATTTGGTTAGGTTATTTGATCTGATTAGCAACATTAACATCATTAATGCACATTTATAAAGGAGCAAAATATATAAATAAATAGCTATCAATTTTAAAATGAAACAGAAATGCATCCGACGGCTAAACAAAGCCGCATATCATTCACATATTGAAATGAGTCGGGAAAAGCTCTTTCAGTTCTCCGCGTGAGAGTTGTGTGTTTTGTGTGACTGGTGCATTAGCAGAGCTCCTGAGTGGTTTAAACAATATTTGATGATTTTTTTCCCCCAGAAATGTTTGATGTTATCTTGGCGCCTCCTGCTGTCCCGAACATGTCAGCGCATGTGCAGTTATTCCGGTTTACCTCACAGATAGGTCAAATCTATTATCTTGAAATAACGAGTGTGTTTCTGAGGTACATAATAATATTTAAATACCTACCAATGCGTTTAATATTTACATTTACTGCCCTGACTCATTTAAATCAATAGCAGCACGTGCCCTGTGAACTACGTTTGTATTGGACTACCGATAGAGGACGCTGTTCCCCGGATGATGTGAAGCGGGACACGTGATCAAACGAACCTTCTCATTACAGATAATTGCTTAATAACTCTACCGGATATGATTTATATGGGGCACAATCGTTTGATTAATATTTCAGGACAGGTATCTCGACCTTAAGTTTTCACATATTTTATAAAATATTCTAATCTGCCCAGCAACGGCTCGGCGAAGATTCGCGCTCTTTTTTCCTGAGGATAAAATGTCGTCCAAAAACGATAGTAATCAAAAGAAAATAACCAGTAAGAATTAATATGAAAATACTAGTGTGTCAAAATTTGTATAAAAAACAGTTTAAACAACAGCTCGCATTTATTGAGAGCAAAAGATTTGTCTTAAATGACTGAGAAGGAAAGTCTCCTCACCAAACACAGATTTACTGGGATTATTAATTTCATTAAGATATTATTAATTAATCACCAGAGAAGATGAGAGATGAGTGTATAATCCGTGATAACGGCCTATTTACTGGATATTATCCGGCCTATTACTAATGAATTTATGCCGATGAAATATTGATCAGCGTGTAATTGACTTTATGTGAGAAAGAGACATGATAGTAAATGATTGTCGAGCACGGAAGCAACTTGTGAATGTTTACCAGCATTTTACAGTAACACGTTTTAAACAAACATAACACACAGTGAGTTTTTACTATTTTTATTGTAGCTGGAGGCCCTAAAACAACAAACTTGTAAGCTTTACAAAAAACAAACAAAAAATGACCAAAAAAAAAAAGAAAAAAAAAAAGGACATAATCCACCCTGAAGAAAACAACGAAACCGCCTGACACTCCCAGATGGACAGAGAGAGAGAGAGACGGGAGGAATATGTTTGCTGCTTTTGTTAATGACACACACACACTCGCACATACACACACTCACACTCATCTGTGTGGATTCAAACAAAACGTTTAATATTAACAGCAAAATCAATATTAATGATAGAGGTCATAATACATACATGTGTGTATATTTATATATATTTATATATATATCCCGCCTCTCCTGGAAAACTTGTTCTTCTGATGGCAGGAGCAAAGCTCCGCCCCCACGGTGATGTCATCAATCAGACACAAACAAACAGCACTGGTTTAATACTACATGATTACAGACAGAGAGAGAGAGAGAGAGAGAGACGGGTGCATCGAACAAAAAACAAAAAGCCTTTTCTCCTTTTTCATTTGTTTTCCCCAGACAGAGAGAATGAGGTGGAGAGACAGAGAGAGAGTGAGAGACAGAGAGAGAGTGAGAGTGAGAGAGAGAGAGAGAGATGGTCTCTAGCTTTGCTGCTTGCGTTGGCTAAGCGCGATCATCAGGTCGTTCTTCAGAGCCTCCTGCTTCGATTTATCCGCCAGCGTCTGGACGCTCCTGAAACACACACACACACAGACATAAGAGAGGAACACACACACACACACTTCAACGACTTTTCCACCGCAAACTGAATCAAGCGCATGAATCTGGACTGAGTTTAACGAGCTAGGGTTGGGTATCGTTTGAATTTTAATGAATGTTCCTATTTTCCTATTTTGAGTTTAAATAGGAATCGGAATTTTTATTTTATAACAAGTATCTGATTCCCAACCCGACTTCTCACACATTAATGTTGGTGAGCTGTACCCAGAATGCACCTGCATGCAGTTAGTGTGTTTAAGGAGGTCGTGCAGGCACACACACACACACACGCCTCTGACCCTAGTCAATGTAGATCTGACGCTGGGTCAGAACCTGAGAGAGCTCCCGCTGCAACTGACGGTACTTTTGATTATCAGGAAGAGACTCGATAGATCTGGAGCCCATCGACACAATGATAGAGAGACACAGAGAGACACAGAGAGAGAGAGAGAGAGAGAGAGAGAGAGAGAGAGAGAGAGAGAGAGAGAGAGAGAGAGAGAGAGAGAGAGAGAGACAGACAGACAGACAGAGAGAGAGAGAGAGAGAGAGAGACAGACGGGTGAAGAGACAGACAGAGGAATGAAAAACAGTGGAGAAATATGAGGAAACCTCAGCAGGGAGAGATGAAGAATCTGTAATGAATCTGTCATTTTGAATCAATCCATTTGCGACCAGAATAATGAAACAAAAACACTTATATGTAACATGGAGTGAATGACTTTAAAATAAAGAAAAACTGTTGTGGAAGTTCATATGAGAAACGTGGGTAAAAATGTAGATTTTCTGGTTCGTAGAAGGAAAACATGCAGTTCTCGCTGACTCTTCTGAATCAGAAGCATCTCAAACGTCCCCATTCCACAGCGTATGAATCTGACCCAGGCTATCATCGAGAACTACAACCAAAACTATTAATACGAGCTTTCCTGTTGACTGAAAATAAAGCTGAAATATTAGTTGAAAAATGAAACGAAAATGAAAATTGAAAGAAGTGAAGTTTAAAACTAACTAAAACTGAAATAAAGTTAGACCTTAAAAGCAATATTAAAAAAACATTAATAAAATGACAAAAGCACATACTGAGACAACTAAAAATTTTACTAAAATTAACATGAAAACTACAAAATATTAAAATAAAAGCTAATTCAAAATAATGCAACTAAAATAGAAAGTAAAATAACACTGATCTGAAGTGAGTAACGAAACATGAGTCTCAAGTACAACTGTACAAGTTCCTGGTTCACGGAGTCTGAACACGAGTGAGTCGAGAACTGTGAGCAGTTCAGTGAGTCATCAGACGGATTCTCAGTCAGCGAGTCTGAGTCGGTTCATTAAAAGAATCACTCGTATCACTCTAGTTCCTGGTTCATTTAGAGTCTGAACACGAGTGAGTCGAGAACTCAACAGATGCGGTGACTTCAGTTGTAGACTGAGGAAACGCACGAGTAGAAGAGTGAAGACCAGAGCGTCACAGAAGTCTAGTGTGGGTCGAGTGTGTGTCGTGTGATCGTACCTCAGGCCGTTCACAATGTCCTTGGTCTTGCCGAAGTATATTTCATTGAGAGTGGAGCGGATCTTGTTCTCCATGTCCTAAAAGAAATACACACACCGTTTAAACATGTATGACGACATGTGTAACCTAAACTAGCACTGAAACGAGAGTGAGTGAGTGAGTGTTTTTGAGTGAGAGAGTGAGTGTGAGAATGTGAGAGTGAGTGAGCGTGAGAGAGTGAGTGTGAGAGAGAGCGAGTGAGTGAGAGAGTGAGTGTTTGTGAGTGAGAGAGTGAGTGTTTGTGAGAGAGTGAGTGTGAGAGTGAGTGAGTGAGTGTTTGTGAGAGTGAGTGAGTGTGTGTTTGTGAGAGTGAGTGAGTGAGTGAGTGTTTGTGAGTGAGTGAGTGAGTGAGTGTGAGAGTGAGTGAGTGAGAGAGAGTGAGTGTGAGAGTGAGTGTGAGTGAGTGTGAGAGTGAGTGAGTGAGTGTTTGTGAGAGTGAGTGAGTGAGTGAGTGAGTGTTTGTGAGAGTGAGTGAGTGAGTGAGTGTTTGTGAGTGAGTGAGTGAGTGAGTGAGTGAGTGAGTGAGTGTGAGAGAGTGAGTGTGAGAGTGAGTGAGTGAGAGAGAGTGAGTGTGAGTGTTTGTGAGAGTGAGTGAGTGTGAGAGAGTGAGTGTGAGAGTGAGTGAGTGAGTGAGTGAGTGAGTGTTTGTGAGAGTGAGTGAGTGAGTGAGTGAGAGAGTGAGTGTTTGTGAGTGAGAGAGTGAGTGTTTGTGAGAGAGTGTTTGTGAGAGTGAGTGAGTGTGTGTTTGTGAGAGTGAGTGAGTGAGTGAGTGAGTGTTTGTGAGTGAGTGAGTGAGTGAGTGTGAGAGTGAGTGAGTGAGAGAGAGTGAGTGTGAGAGTGAGTGTGAGTGAGTGTGAGAGTGAGTGAGTGTTTGTGAGAGTGAGTGAGTGAGTGTTTGTGAGAGTGAGTGAGTGAGTGAGTGTTTGTGAGTGAGTGAGTGAGTGAGTGAGTGTGAGAGAGTGAGTGTGAGAGAGTGAGTGAGAGAGAGTGAGTGTGAGAGTGAGTGTGAGTGAGTGAGAGAGTGAGTGAGTGTGAGAGTGAGTGAGTGTTTGTGAGAGTGAGTGAGTGTGAGAGAGTGAGTGTGAGAGTGAGTGAGTGAGTGAGTGAGTGTTTGTGAGAGTGAGTGAGTGAGAGAGAGTGAGTGTGAGTGTGAGAGTGAGTGAGTGAGTGTGAGTGAGAGAGAGAGTGAGTGTGAGAGTGAGTGAGTGTTTGTGAGAGTGAGAGAGTGAGTGTGAGAGTGAGTGAGTGAGTGAGTGTTTGTGAGAGTGAGTGAGTGAGAGAGAGTGAGTGTGAGAGTGAGTGAGTGTTTGTGAGAGTGAGTGAGTGAGTGTGAGAGAGTGAGTGAGTGAGTGTTTGTGAGAGTGAGTGAGTGTGAGTGTGAGAGTGAGTGAGTGAGTGAGTGTTTGTGAGAGTGAGTGAGTGTGAGTGAGTGAGTGAGTGTGAGTGAGAGAGTGAGTGTGAGAGTGAGTGAGTGAGTGAGAGTGAGTGTGAGAGTGAGTGAGTGAGTGAGTGAGTGTTTGTGAGAGTGAGTGAGTGAGTGTGAGAGAGTGAGTGTGAGAGTGAGTGAGAGAGAGTGAGTGTGAGAGAGTGAGTGAGAGAGAGTGTGAGAGTGAGTGAGTGAGTGTTTGTGAGAGTGAGTGAGTGAGTGTGAGAGAGTGAGTGTGAGAGTGAGTGAGAGAGAGTGAGTGTGAGAGAGTGAGTGAGAGAGAGTGTGAGAGTGAGTGAGTGAGTGTTTGTGAGAGTGAGTGAGTGAGTGAGTGAGTGAGTGTGAGAGAGTGAGTGTGAGAGTGAGTGAGTGAGTGTTTGTGAGAGTGAGTGAGTGAGAGAGAGTGAGTGTGAGAGTGAGTGAGAGAGTGTTTGTGAGAGTGAGTGAGTGAGTGTGAGAGAGTGAGTGAGTGAGTGAGTGAGTGTGAGAGAGTGAGTGTGAGAGTGAGTGAGAGTGTTTGTGAGAGTGAGTGAGTGAGAGAGAGAGAGAGAGAGAGAGTGTGAGTTAGTGAGTGAGTGAGTGAGTGTGAGTGAGTGAGTGTGAGAGTGAGTGAGTGTGAGAGTGAGTGTGAGAGTGAGTATGAGAGTGAGAGTGAGTGAGTGTGAGAGTGAGTGAGTGTGTGTGAGAGTGAGTGAGTGTGAGAGTGAGTGAGTGAGTTTATCACCTCCACCAGGCGTCCGATGTTGGCAATGTGAGGGGAAGATTCGCCGACTGTCTCATCTTTCTCCATCTGAGAGACACACACACAGGTCAGCAGCACACAGTAACTGGACACACGAGTATAAGTGTGTGAGTGTGTGTGCGAGTGTTACCTGTCGAGTGAGGCTGCCGCCCAGGTTCATGGTTCCAGAGCCGGTTTTGGTGGTCTGAAGCCACAGCATGACGGTGGATGTGAGTTTATAATGGGCCGTGCGGCCGCTGGACTTCTCCTGAAACATGCACACACACACACACATTCACACACACTTCCTGTATCGCTGCCATTGCAAATGACATTACTTCCTGGATGTGTGTGTCTCACCTGCACCTCCACCACATGGATGGAGTCCCAGCATCCCTTGATCTTCTTGGAGCCGTCACCAGCCTTCTTGATGAGGATGACCCCAGCGAACCCGTGATCCAGATCCCACAGGTAGACGGAGGAGACCCCGCCCTCGAAGTACCTGTGGGTGGAGCAGAGCGCATAAGCCAATGGCAGCGCGGCGGGCGCTGAGGGGGAGGGGCTTGTACTCACAGGTCTCGGTACTGGTCGAAGGCGTTGTTGGCCTCCACCTCCAGCTTCCTGAGCCGCGCGGAGGGCATCGCTCCATCGTCGATCGGGGGCTCGTACTTATTACTCCAGGGGGATCTGGGACACGCAAACACACACGTGACATCAGAGCGTGCAAACACACACATGACATCATCAGAGCGCGCAAACACATACGTGACATCAGAACGCACAAACACACACACGTGACATCAGAGCATGCAAACACACGCGTGACATCATCAGAGCACACAAACACATACGTGACAGAGCGCGCAAACACACACGTGACATCAGAGCGCTCAAACACACACGTGTCATCATCAGAGCGCGCAAACACACATACGTGATATCAGAACGCGCAAACACACACGCGTGACATCAGAGCGCTCAAACACACACGTGTCATCATCAGAGCGCGCAAACACACGCGTGACATCAGAGCGCTCAAACACACACGTGTCATCATCAGAGCGCGCAAACACACATACGTGACATCAGAACGCGCAAACACACGCGTGACATCAGAGCGCTCAAACACACGCGTGACATCATCAGAGCACACAAACACATACGTGACAGAGCGCGCAAACACACACGTGACATCAGAGCGCTCAAACACACACGTGTCATCATCAGAGCGCGCAAACACACATACGTGACATCAGAACGCGCAAACACACACGTGACATCAGAGCGCTCAAACACACACGTGTCATCATCAGAGCGCGCAAACACACATACGTGACATCAGAACGCGCAAACACACGCGTGACATCAGAGCACACAAACACACGTGTGACATCATCAGAGCACACAAACACACACGTGTCATCATCAGAGCGCGCAAACACACATACGTGACATCAGAGCGCTCAAACACACACGTGTCATCATCAGAGCGCGCAAACACACATACGTGACATCAGAACGCGCAAACACACGCGTGACATCAGAGCGCTCAAACACACGCGTGACATCATCAGAGCACACAAACACATACGTGACAGAGCGCGCAAACACACACGTGACATCAGAGCGCTCAAACACACACGTGTCATCATCAGAGCGCGCAAACACACATACGTGACATCAGAACGCGCAAACACACACGTGACATCAGAGCGCTCAAACACACACGTGTCATCATCAGAGCGCGCAAACACACATACGTGACATCAGAACGCGCAAACACACGCGTGACATCAGAGCACACAAACACACGTGTGACATCATCAGAGCACGCAAACACACGTGTGACATCAGAGCGCGTGACATCAGAACGCGCAAACACACGCGTGACAGAGCACACAAACACACGCGTGACATCATCAGAGCACACAAACACACGTGTGACATCATCAGAGCGCGCAAACACACGTGTGACATCATCAGAGCACGCAAACACACGCGTGACATCAGAGCACGCAAACACACGTGTGACATCAGAGCACGCAAACACACGTGTGACATCATCAGAGCACGCAAACACACGTGTGACATCATCAGAGCACGCAAACACACGCGTGACATCATCAGAGCACGCAAACACACGTGACATCAGAGCGTGCAAACACACACGTGACATCATCAGAGCACACAAACACACACGTGACATCAGAGCGCGCAAACACACACGTGACATCATCAGAGCGCGCAAACACACACGTGACATCATCAGAGCACGCAAACACATGCGTGACATCATCAGAGCACGCAAACACACGTGACATCAGAGCGCGCAAACACACACGTGACATCATCAGAGCACACAAACACACACGTGACATCAGAGCGCGCAAACACACACGTGACATCATCAGAGCGCGCAAACACACACGTGACATCCAGAGCATGTGAGCGGAGTGGAGCGGGAGCGAGCGGGGAGCGCGAGCGGGCGGATCTTGGACAGAGCGCAGAGCGGCAATTTCAAAAGGACGGAGCGTCGCATTTCCCGCTCCAATTTCGCTCCGCTCCGCTCACACCACGAGTCTGAAGCATGCTCAGTCAAGCCTGACCCTGAATCCATTTGTCTTGCACAGTCATCAACAGTAGACTATTTTCAGGCAAAACTCGGCTCAATAATGGAGTTCAAAAAGTAAAATGAGAATTCATACAGGTGTAGCCTATCAATATAAGTCACTCCGGAGTAGCCTATAAGGCGCATCAGTCAAAAAATGCGCCATGAAGAAGAAAAAACATAGGCCTAGCCTCGCACTGGACTATAAGTCACATTTATTTAGAAATTTATACAAAAAAAAAAAAAAATGTTATGGACGGGACAGTTCTCCATTACGGACGTGAGCGCTCTGAAAGCGGCACTAAGACTGCTTTAAAACTTTCACTCAGACCTCAGACAGAAAGCACAAAGCCTGTCTTTAAAATTAATTTCGTTTTGTATTAATTGTATCTTAATTTTAATCAAGGTTTCATCAACCATTGTCTGGATTTAATAAGAAGTAGGCTAAATATATTAGAAAATAGATAACCACGATACGAAGGCGCCGGCGTGAACCTGGAGTTTGTCTCATGAATGAACCAGCGTATAGCCTACTTGCCTCACACACCTGAGACATATATATAAAGCTTGAAATGTCTACTTTTAAACAGAACAATTCAAAACGAAAGAAAACAGACTGCTCTCCCGTATGAAATGTGCATTTCTCTCAGGCGCGTTCACTACTGCGAAGATCACGAGTCAGCATCTTTCCAGCCGACAGACATAAAAAAAATTAAAATGTCTTCTGCTATATTTTACATATTCATAATCATTTTGCCGGTTCGTTGTGACAGCTTTTAGGTGCCCTTACATGTTACGTGAACGCATCAGCACTGAAAACATAGAGATTTTTTTTCTTTTGGGGGCATTTTGTTTGTTTTCAGACTTTCTCATTTGCCTGCGCGATGTTAGAGGACGCTATTAATAAAGTTGCGAGTAAGCCTACACATTGGATTCACGTTTATTATTATAGGCTATTTAAAAAAATACCCCAGTTTTTATGCCAGTCGTATCATTTTAATCATTTTTGTTGTATTTATCCGCCACACACCTTGAAGGCCGGTCCGTGTCTGATATTGTCTGATTTTAAACCGGTCCGTGGCGCAAAAAAGGTTGGGGACCGCTACAATATACATGTAGATTTTTTTTCCTTTTTTGGAGCGAGCGGGGGGTGATTTGAGTGGAGCGCGAAGCAAACTGCGTTGAGCGCTGAGCGAAAATGAGCGGAGCGGCCTGATGTAGCTATGAGCGGGGGAGCGGAGGGGTGAACAGTTCAGTGAGCGATGAGCGGAGATTCTCACTCCACTCCGCTCACATGCTCTGGTGACATCAGAGCGCGCAAACACACACGTGACATCATCAGAGCGCGCAAACACACACGTGACATCAGAGCGCGCAAACACACACGTGACATCATCAGAGCGCGCAAACACACACGTGACATCATCAGAGCGCGCAAACACACACGTGACATCATCAGAGCGCGCAAACACACACGTGACATCATCAGAGCGCGCAAACACACACGTGACATCAGAGCGCGCAAACACACACGTGACATCATCAGAGCGCGCAAACACACACGTGACATCAGAGCGCGCAAACACACACGTGACATCATCAGAGCGCGCAAACACACACGTGACATCATCAGAGCACGCAAACACACACGTGACATCAGAGCACGCAAACACACACGTGACATCATCAGAGCACGCAACACACACACGTGACATCATCAGAGCACGCAAACACACACGTGACATACACTCACACACTCCATTTTTTTTTTCTGGATTAAATATTTTCCATTGTAATCGCTCTGGAATGGTTAAATTAAGTTTTAGTAATCAAAAATCATGTCTAATTAAAATTGTGAAACGTATGCAATTTAACAACAATTTATTAAGAGTTTAACAAATAATATTTGTAGGGCCCTATGAAATATATTTTATTTTCCCAAATTCATTTTTAATTTTTCTGGAATCCGTTTTTCAAAGGTTTAATTAAACTTGAATAACCAAAAAGCACATTTAATCCACTGAATAAAAAAAACTGTAACTTCATTTATTACAATTTTAACAGTAATAGTTTTAGTTTTAAACTACTAAATGTTTTAGCATTTCAGAAATGCTGTTGTGCGTTTTAATTTCTGTATTCGTGATTTAATACAAATTCATCATCAAAAACAGCGGTAAATCAAACGACATTAACAATTTACTGAATACTTTAAAATGTTAAAGTTCCTGGTTGTGTTCTGTCATGTACGTGAGCATGGAGTGGTTGACCTCTGACCTGTAGGAGTCGCCGTCGCGGTTGTAGTCGCACAGCAGATAGTCTTTGCCCACGACTTTATCACGAGCGATCTTCAGCGGCTGATCCACAGACGACAGCAGATCTTCACACAGGCTGGGCACCTGAACACACACACACACACACACACAGAACAAATGATTCACCCTGCTGGAGAGGAAGTGGATTCCTGTCACACACTCATTACTGAACCATCAAGCGTCACACACACACACTGAGAGCCGTTCACTCCTGCTGCGTGACTGACACCAGCGCTAATAACCGCTAACAACAGACCGTTGCGTATCATGAAAATACCATTCCAGGCTTTACTTCTAAACTCTAGTGTTTCTCTGGGCGTAACAGTGTGAGGGATTTACCGGAGACGTCCGAGTGAAACTCTCCTGAAGTCACATTTAACATTTAGTGCATGAGAACGTTTGCTCATTAAAAAAACTACTCAGATTTTTTGTTAAAAGAAATTAAGAAGAAATAAATTCTAATATGACAAAAAAATTAAGATGAAAAACTGTTTAAGTTTTAAATTGTATTTTATATTTATTTCAATTGACATATATATATATATTTTATAAAATAGGTTTAAGTTTAACTAAAATTACTAAAACCTTAAATTAAATTTATATAGAAAATGTTCTAAAAAACAAACAAAAACTAATAAAAATGACAAAAGCACAGAATTAATACACACACACCTCAGACTGTGAAGTGAAAAAAAAAAATAAAAAAAAATAATAATAATAATAATATATATATATATAAATTAAAGTTAAACAGAAATATATAAAAAACAAATCTAATAAAAGCACATAAAATGGCTAACCCTAAAATAAATATAAAAGACTAAACAGAAATATAAAAAACCTATAAAAGCATAACAAAAATTGCAAAAGCTCAAATGAAAACAACAGACATAAAGATCAGTATGAGCGTATAGAAATAGCACTAATGTTCTTCACACAGAGCATCACAAGACCTCACAAGAGTTCACACGCTCGAGTCTGTGATTTCTGGAGATGTTTCGGGGCTTGAAGGAAGGACACACACACACACACACACACACACACACACACACACACACACACTGACCAGGTCGATGAGGTCGCTGAGGTTCTTCTCGATCTGTTGCGGCGGCAGACGCCTCATCAGGTCCAGCGCACAGTCCAACTGCTGCTCGTTCTGGAGACACACAGGAGAACACATCAGTGTAACACACACACACACACGAGAACACATCAGTGTAACACACACACACACACACACACACGAGAACACAACAGTGTAACACACACACACACCGCTGACAGCAGCTTACACACATTACAGGACAATCAAACACACACACACGAGAACACATCAGTCACACTATGATCGTTTCCACAAAAATATGAAACCGTTTTCAACACTGATAATAATCAAATGTTTCTTGAGCATCAGATCACCACATTAGAGCACAGCTGGATAAACGCACTCATGATGGACAGATGCACGCTTTAGAGCTTCAATCTGTTGGTTGCGATCCACTGCCACTATAAAGCTTGGAAGAGCAGGACATTTTGTAATATAACTGTGTGTTCGTCTGAGAGAAGAGTGCCACACACACCTAGGATGAGCTGAGGGAGAGCAGACCAGGGCCTGATGTGTGTGTGAAAGTCAACTATCCTGGAACGGGTTAACTAGTCCTGCTTTAGTTCTGGCTCTGAATCAGAGAGTAAGTGAGTGGTACCTCATCCAAACACCTCCTGCTCCTGACACCCCGTTTACACTCGTGTGTGTGTGTGTGTGTGTGTGTGTGTGTGTGTGTGTGTGTGTGAGGGGTCAAAGGGCACGCAGGGATCCAAACCACCTGCTCCGGGCCTAAATGTGGTTCGCTGAGAGCAGAACATCTAAACATGAACTCTCTCGCTGCTGAAGTTATAAACACCAGTCTCCAGGTTTAGACTGAGGAGAACCTGCTCTTTCTCTCGCCGCTACATCTATATATCCAATCTCAGACGCTTCATCTGTCAACACACTGCACACACTGACTAAACCCTCTAACACACACAAACTACAGGGAGTCTCAACCGACGGCCGATCAAATCCTGATAAATGTTGGCGTGAAATAAACACTTCCACAGCATTACCAGCAGAGTTTACAAAGACCACTTACATCACCTAAAGCCCAACAGAACCAGTCAAACCCATCAGACTCAGAAATATGACACCTTTAAACACTGACCACCCAAAGCCTCTAAACAAACCTACAACTTAAACCCCAAAATATCAAACTCCCAAATCCCAGAGGACGGTAAAACCTACAAAGATTTCGGGATGCACCGATATCAACATTTTGGCCGATAACCGATAATTCTTTATATTTTAAAGCTGATAACCGATATATCGGCCGATAAATCTAAATCCAATTTTTCATATAATTTTTGAGAGCCTGATTACAAAAACAAAAGCCTCACCATTAAAATCCATGTTCCAAACACACCATTATAATGTTCTCGTTACGATCTTACCGATATGACAGACTTGCAAATGTTGAACTGAACTGTATTTCAATCATATTTCAAGGACTTCAGAAGCATCCTGTTGAACAGTGCGCATCTGAAGGAAATAATACAGTATTTATCGGCCGATAACATTAAAAATTAACATATATCGGCCGATACCGATATGGTGGCCGATATATCGTACAAATATTAAACCATCAAAATACCAGCTAAAAGCAAACCCATCAAACACTAAAAACCATCTGACAGTAAAACTCAAATGTCAGACACATCAGTACTAACCCTTCAAACACTAACCCCAAACATAAGCACCTAAATATCAAACTCTCGAACCCTAAAAGTCTAACGGGGCATTTACACGAGTCACGACCTACTAAAAACAGAAGAGCATTTACTGTGCATTTTCGCACATATACAGACGATCCAGAGCCCGTCTACAGAGAGCCTGGCCACTCCCTATTAAGTCCTATTGTACCGGATGTTGGTTGTAGTTCCACCAGAGCTCCACTGGGGGCGATCGCCATGAGTGCAGACTGAATGGGAGTCTATGGGGCTAGACGGATAAATGTGTCTCTTTCACCCGATTGCCGTTGAGAAATCTCAGATTTGATTGTAGGTTTTGCCAGTTCAACATGGGTTATAGGTCGACAGTTGAATGAACGAGTACTTATGTCCTTTCGATTTCTTACAGGTTGAGTTGTTGTTGCCCATAACACGCTAGCATTCTGCTAATGAACGCTGATTGGTCAGTGAAGGACTGATTACGACCAGAGATACCGCTTGATGGTCTTTTAAAACAACAAAACCTCTTCTAGCACGTGTGTTTACCTGTGTCAGCTGTGTTGTGCGTTTCCCTGTGTCAGCTGTGTTGTGTGTTTCCCTGTGTCAGCTGTGTTGTGTGTTTCCCTGTGTCAGCTGTGTTGTGTGTTTCCCTGTGTCAGCTGTGTTGTGTGTTTCCCTGTGTCAGCTGTGTTGTGTGTTTCCCTGTGTCAGCTGTGTTGTGTGTTTGCCTGTGTCAGCTGTGTTGTGTGTTTACCTGTGTCAGCTGTGTTGTGTGTTTACCTGTGTCAGCTGTGTTGTGTGTTTACCTGTGTCAGCTGTGTTGTGTGTTTGCCTGTGTCAGCTGTGTTGTGTGTTTACCTGTGTCAGCTGTGTTGTGTGTTTGCCTGTGTCAGCTGTGTTGTGTGTTTGCCTGTGTCAGCTGTGTTGTGTGTTTACCTGTGTCAGCTGTGTTGTGTGTTTGCCTGTGTCAGCTGTGTTGTGTGTTTGCCTGTGTCAGCTGTGTTGTGTGTTTGCCTGTGTCAGCTGTGTTGTGTGTTTGCCTGTGTCAGCTGTGTTGTGTGTTTACCTGTGTCAGCTGTGTGTGTTTGCCTGTGTCAGCTGTGTTGTGTGTTTACCTGTGTCAGCTGTGTTGTGTGTTTACCTGTGTCAGCTGTGTTGTGTGTTTGCCTGTGTCAGCTGTGTTGTGTGTTTACCTGTGTCAGCTGTGTTGTGTGTTTACCTGTGTCAGCTGTGTTGTGTGTTTGCCTGTGTCAGCTGTGTTGTGTGTTTACCTGTGTCAGCTGTGTTGTGTGTTTACCTGTGTCAGCTGTGTTGTGTGTTTGCCTGTGTCAGCTGTGTTGTGTGTTTACCTGTGTCAGCTGTGTTGTGTGTTTGCCTGTGTCAGCTGTGTTGTGTGTTTGCCTGTGTCAGCTGTGTTGTGTGTTTGCCTGTGTCAGCTGTGTTGTGTGTTTACCTGTGTCAGCTGTGTTGTGTGTTTGCCTGTGTCAGCTGTGTTGTGTGTTTCCCTGTGTCAGCTGTGTGTGTTTACCTGTGTCAGCTGTGTTGTGTGTTTGCCTGTGTCAGCTGTGTTGTGTGTTTGCCTGTGTCAGCTGTGTGTGTGTTTCCCTGTGTCAGCTGTGTGTGTTTACCTGTGTCAGCTGTGTTGTGTGTTTGCCTGTGTCAGCTGTGTTGTGTGTTTGCCTGTGTCAGCTGTGTGTGTTTACCTGTGTCAGCTGTGTGTGTTTACCTGTGTCAGCTGTGTGTGTTTACCTGTGTCAGCTGTGTTGTCGATGCCTCGAGAGAAAAGAAAGTGCAGCGTGCGAAAGCACCAGAGTGACTGAAGGATTGCCGTAAAGCAGTATCTCTGGTCGTACGATGTGTATGACGTCATTGACATTTTAAAAGACTTTTTAAGGCAAATAAGTGACTCTAAAAAATCTAACACCCAGCAGTGTGTAATTTCTTTGCATCTCCTGTCGAATACAACATTCAAATGACTAGACAAAAAATTATATTATATATCGCCAGCGATAATTAATGCGATATGGCTCAGCTTGTCAGTTAACTACGGCTCTTTGTAGTAAATGCCGCTCCATCTGAAAGCAGGTGACGGCGATTTACTACTAATCAAGGAACCGGCTTTACTGACGAGATGCGCATAACAATCTCACGATTTAAATCGCCCAGCCCTATCCACTCGTCCTGTGAGCGCCCTCATGTGGAGCCAGAGTGGAACTGCACTCGTCCTGTGAGCGCCCTCATGTGGAGCCAGAGTGGAACTGCACTCGTCCTGTGAGCGCCCTCATGTGGAGCCAGAGTGGAACTGCAACCAGTTCAGAAGCCGGAAGTTTACTGAGAGTGGAAGTTCTCCCCTTATTAGACATTCTCTGGACGATCGTTCACACGGATCCGTGAGAACTGTTAAACGGCTGTGTTCTGCTGTCCGGCCAGTAGATGGCGACGTCACTGCGTAAAGAAACCGTAACGCTATTGAACACGTAACACACGTGCATGATTAGCGCTTTTGTAGTTTACACAGAGACGATAATGCTATAGTTTTAAAGTCTTGCACTTTAAATCCTGTTTTTAAAAGTTTGCGTTTTCCGGCCCCCAAAACGCCATTGTTGTGTAAATGAACGGCCAAAACGGATTAAAAGTTCTCAGTTATCGTATAAACAGCTCCTAATACTAAACCCGAACCCGCCAGTCCTGAACACTGAAACAACGAGTGATATATTGATATTAACATGGACAGTTTACTGACGGCAAACGTGACGCGTTCACACCGCGAGCCTTCGAGCTCAATTCAGATTCACTGCTCGGATCCGATCTTCCTCTATATCATGTTTATGTCGTTTAATTTTATTGTTGTATTTTATATGTAATTTTGTGTAATTTTCCTGTACAACACTTTGGTCAACTTTGGTTGTTTTAAAGTGCTTAACAAATAAAGTTTGTTTGGATTGGATATAGCCGTTCACATTGTGGTTTTAAATGTGGACCGATGTCAGATCAGATTCCAGTGTGAACGGATCATGATCCTGAACAAGAATGTAAACACGTCAGTCTATTACTAACTAAAACACTCAAAAACTCAACTAAACCCTAATAAAACCCATCAAACAAATGAAAGAAAATAAACCCCAACATTACCTAGAACACCTAACCCCTAAACTCCCAAATCAAACCCAAACAAACAATTCAGCAAATACTAAAACCCACAGAGACCAACTCTAGATATTACACGAAACCCTCAGATGTACAGTTAACATCTCATCCAACACTAGCAATACTGAGGAAAAGCCAAATACTCATCAAACACTAAACTAAGCAAACACACCCTCAGATATTACACTCAGACAGCAGACACATAAACACTGAACATAGAGAACAGATGAAGACTCTAACAACAAACCCGAGAACCCCTAAAGCAGTCAGTGTTAGTTTCTCCGTGTTTTGAAGGATTCCGTGTTTTATATTAGTGTGTGTTCTAGTGTGTGTGTGTGTGTGTGTGTGTGTGTGTGTGTGTGTGTGTGTGTGTGTTCGGTTCTCGGCTCAGATTCTGCGAGGGGCAGCGCGGCTCTTCCTAAAACGGGCATCGACCCAATAAGGCGCGCCCCCGCGGGTCTCTCACCATGTCTGCTGCTCTCGGGCTCGGTTCTGCGGGGCTGAAGGCGTGCTCGGCTCGGCTCGGCTCGGTTCGCTGTGCGGGTCTGCTTCAGTGTGTCTGGACGCGGTTCTGCTTCGACTCTCTGACGGAACCCAGCCCTGTCAGCGCTTCACTTCCTCATCCGGGCTCCTGCGGGGGAGGCGCGCGATGCACATCCGGGTCATTCCGCTGCGAGACCGCGTTGGCCAATTACAGGCGCTCGAGTAAGGCATGGCCAAATATAGAAGAAAAGGGGCGTGGCGGAAACTGGGTGGGTGGGGCGCGGGCGGCAGGGGGCGGCAGAGAGCAGCGCTCATTATTACTGTTATTACTCTAGTCGTTATAATATACAAATATAGATATAGATATATAGATATAGATATACTCAGAATGACAGTTTAGAATGCACATTTTCACATTTTAAAAATTACTTTCAATTGGAACAAACAAGCAAAACAAAAAAGCGCTTAAAACATGTAAAGCTTTGAAAGCACTGGATTTTATGTTATATTTCTATTTTTTTATTTCTATTTTTGTTATTCATTTATTTTCTTTCATTTCATGGCAGCTAATGTTAATGTGATAATGTGAATTTGTAATACCTCTTGTTCTCATGGCATTGAATAAAATAAATAAATAAATAAATAAAAATAGATAGATAGATAGATAGATAGATAGATAGATAGATAGATAGATAGATAGATAGATAGATAGATAGATATTAAAATAAAGTCAATTGTAAGTAATAAATTAATTACATATACGTTTTAACGCATTCGCATATCATATTTCACTCTTGTGAACATTACATATTTGATCAATTATTTATGTCAATTCTGTTATGTTTTTTTAAGTGCAGTTATGACATATTCTTAAGCTAGGATGTTTTATTAATTATTTACATTTTATTTATTCTTTATCGACTGCTTTAATTACTAAAAATAAAATTTAAACAGGGCAAATGCAGAAAATATGCTAGAGGGCATAATTTCAGTATATTATAACAGTGATAATATTATTCCATTAATGTTTCATATTTTACAAAGGCAGAGAACCCAGTGAGACTCTCGCGATATCTGCAGAGCTGCACACTGAGCAGGACGCGGAACTCTCGCGATATCTGCAGAGCTGCACACTGAGCCTGACGCGGAACTCTCGCGATATCTGCAGAGCTGCACACTGAGCAGGACGCGGAACTCTCGCGATATCTGCAGAGCGGATGATCAGTGGGAGTCGGGACCGCGGGCTCGCGGAAAGCGCGATCACGAACGGCTAACAGTCTACTTTACACGGTATACTGACAAACATAATCACTTACATTTATTATAAACTACATAAACTACAGCAAGAAGTTTACTTCTGGACCGAGACGCGTCTGTGAAATTTTATGAAGCTGTAAATCATGACTCATGGCAAATAAACATGAATCAGAGTTCATATCTCTCAGAGAGAGTGTTTAAAGTTGGGTATGGGGGCTCTACTTCACCAGCAGCACCAGTGACATGTGGAGTACCGCAGGGCTCTATTTTGGGACCAATTCTCTTCTCCCTTTACTTGCTTCCTTTAGGATCCATCTTAAAGAAGCATAACATTAGTTTCCATCTGTACGCAGATGATTTACAAATCTACCTGCCTATAAAAAGTAAGGGTGAGGATTCGATAAAAAGGCTGTTAGATTGTGTTTATGACATTAAAGCATGGATGGCTTTAAACATTTTACATTTTAATGAAAGTAAAACTGAAATTATGATTTTTAGACCTAGCAGTTCTACTAGCACCTCCAAATTGGACCTGGGACCTTTGACGCCCTATGTTAAGTCTATGGTAACGAACCTTGGTGTAAAGATGGATAGTGATCTTCATTTAGAGAAACAGATAAACTCTGTTGTAAAAGCTAGTTTCTTTCAACTTAGGCTACTTACCAAATTGAAGCCATTTTTATCTTTCAAAGATTTGGAGAGGGTTATACATGCTTTTATCACCACTCGCCTGGATTATTGTAATGCTTTATATATAGGAGTTAACCAGGCCTCTCTCTCTAGATTGCAAATAGTTCAAAATGCTGCCGCTCGACTCCTTACAGGAACCCGTAAACGAGAGCACATTATGCCTGTTTCTTGCCTCTCTTCATTGGCTACCAGTTTGTTTTAGAATACAGTTTAAGATTTTATTGTTTGTTTTTAAATCTCTTCATGGTCAAGCCCCAGCTTACATAGATGATCTATTGAAGATGCATGCTCCTCTGAGGTCATTGAGGTCCGCTGACCAACTGCTCTTATCTGTTCCTAGAACAAGACTTAAAAATAGGGGAGATCGAGCATTTTCAGTCGTGGCGCCTAGGCTGTGGAATGATCTGCCTATGTGTGTCAGAGTAGCTCCCAGCCTTGACATTTTTAAATCACGACTTAAAACTCACTTCTATTCATTGGCTTTTAAATCAGCCTGAGAGTTAATTTTTGCATTTTATTCTTTTAGTTTGTCCTTTGTTTAACTGTGTTTTGTGCTCATGTCATGTGCTTATAATTTGTTTGAAATTATGTCAGTGTCCAGCACTTTGGTTAACCTTGGTTGTTTTAAATGTGCTTTACAAATAAAATTGTATTGTATTGTATTATTGAATGTGGTTATTTTTTCATATTTATCTAAAACCTGTTAACGCTCAGTGCAGTAGCGGGCTCTTTTTATTGCCTTTTTTACTCATGTTTTTGTAATAGCCATAAATTAGATATCATTCGAAAGCTTAAAACAATAAAAAATCATCCTGTGAAAACCGGTTTTAAATTCGACTGCGTTTTAGTGGAAACAGTAACTTACTTTAAAACCTTTTAGCGACTCTATTTTTGTGAGATCAACTTCCAATTTGGTTTATTTAAACTATGTGTGTGTGTGTGTGTGTGTGTGTGTGTGTGTGTGTGTGTGTGTGTGTGTGTGTGTGTGTGTTGTATTACAAAAGTTTACTTCAGTACATTTGCTTTGAAATTGAAACTTCTTTAACTTGCACTTAAATTTTGTAAAGTTCTTTCATGATTGACAACCATTAAATAAATAAAAATCGTGTGATAATATCATTAGATATTGATTCAATTAATGAATCATCACCTATACCTCAGTCAACTGGTGCTTTTTTTGAACTAGGCCTATTATTTAAACGAATGACTGTTTTCCCATCAAAATGAATGCGTTTCAGGAAAATAGTTTATTTGTACTGATATAAAACTATGATATGTGATGTAAAATATAGAATCAGAAATGCTTCCTTCATTTCAGGCGATGATAAACATGAATATTTCCCAGTAAAACTGCGTTCGGGCACGTCTGCTGTAATTAAAACCCTTCATTCCACTGTTCTCTTCAGTAACTCTGAAGTTGACGTCTCGTGACATCTCGTTTCTGGCACTGACGGCTTGTTATGAATGTGTGTGTCAATCACACTGCTGCGTCTCAAACAAACAAACTCCAAAGCTTCACCTCAGGCCAGAAACAGGCATGTTTGGCCCGCTCCCGATGTTCAGTGTGTGATCTCGCAGTAAACCGCAGGACTCTAGGGGGCGATAGAGTTTCCTCGAGGTGCGGCGGACGATGCAGAAATGCTAAGAATGCAGCGAGTAATGAATTGCGCTTATTTTGGAACACAAGCTTTGCGTTCATGTAGTTTGTATCGGGCCTTGCTGTGTGTTTGGTGTGTGTGTCAGTATGTGTGTGGACGTGTGGGGGTCAGATCCACACGTGTTTCTAATGTGTTTGATTTAACTTCTCTGTCCTGGACGAGATTGAATCGTAAAACATCTCGAGCAAAAAGTGAAAAAAGATGGCATTCTGATAATATGAGCTGGACGGATGGAGAAATGAAGGATTGGAGAGCTTTACCCTCAGGGCCACTGCTCACATGTGTGTGTGTGTGTGTGTGTGTGTTTAGGCTCGCGTTCTGCCAAACTGAAATCTTGAAGCTCTTATGCTCTGAGTTTTGTCTTCAGAGAGACTCTGAAACGGCTCAAATCGTTCCTGTAAAATCATCGTTGTATTGCGTCGCTCACTGTTCTGCCGTTCCTGTACGTGAACTGTTCCCACTGTGAGAAATAATGTTACCCACAATACACTGCGCTTGATGTGACGCTTTATTCCCAGTGATGAATTTAATCAGAAATAGCATTGTCTTGATGCTTTATTTGATCGACAAAATTAGATTTAAAAACTAAATAATATTTATTTGTGTAAGGAAGCTTGTTTCTGCTATGGAATAAAATAAAATAAAAGAAATTTTCACTTTTTTTGTGCATTTCTGAGAAAAAAATCTGAATTGTGAGATACATTCTTTGAAAAATGTAAAATCACGATAGATATAAACTCGCAACTACGAGAGGAAAAAGTAGAAATTAACTTTTTTATCCTGTGGCGGAAACGAAAAACAGAATTGCGAGATGCAGAATTAGAATTCTGAGAAAAAAGTCAGAATTGCGAAATGTAAATCTTAATCGTGAGTTTATACCTTCAAATTGCGAGATATAAAGTCAGGATTCCAAGAAAAAAAGTCAAAATTGCGAGATATAAACTCGCAACTACAAGAAAAAGGTGAAAATTGTTTATCCTAAGGCAGAAACAAAAAACAGAATTGCGAGATTAAAATCGCATTAACGAGTTTATATCTTCCAATTAAGAGATAAAAACTCGCAATTGTGAGAAAAAAGTCAAAATTGTGAGATATAAACTTGCAACTACCAGAAAAAGTAAAAAAAAAATTATCCTAAGGCGGAAACAAAAAACAGAATTGCGAGATGTAAACTCAAAATTCTGAGAAAAAAGTCAAAATTGTGACGATGTAAACTTGCAAATCTTTGAAAAAAGTACAAATTGCAAGATAAACTCGCAACTACAAGAAAATGTTTTTACAATTACCTTTTTTAATCTTGTGGCGGAAACTACAAACATAATTGTGAGAGAAAAAAAGTTAAAATTGAGACAATGTAAACTCGCAATTCTTTGAAAAAATTCTAAATTGTGAGATATAAACTCGCAACTACAAAAAAATTCGCAATTGTGAGGAAAAAAGTCAGAATTTCGAGAGTCTTGAGACTTTTTTTATTATTTATTGTATGA
>JAJAQA010000006.1:50441423-50461423 GCA_021464565.1 Rutilus rutilus
TAGTGAAAATGACAGATTTCATATTTGTAGTAATAGTGAAGGAGTGAAGTTCATATTTGTAGTAATAGTGAAAATGACAAATTTCATATTTGTAGTAATAGTGAAAATGACAGACTTCATATTTGTAGTAATAGTGAAAATGACAGATTTCATATGACAGATTTCATATTTGTAGTAATAGTGAAAATGACAGATTTCATATTTGTAGTAATAGTGAAGGAGTGAAGTTCATATTTGTAGTAATAGTGAAAATGACAAATTTCATATTTGTAGTAATAGTGAAAATGACAGATTTCATATTTGTAGTAATAGTGAAAATGACAGATTTCATATTTGTAGTAATAGTGAAGGAGTGAATTTCATATTTGTACTAATAGTGAAGGAGTGAATTTCATATTTGTACTAATAGTGAAGGAGTGAAGTTCATATTTGTAGTAATAGTGAAGGAGGGAATTTCATATTTGTAGTAACAGTGAAAATGACAGATTTCATATTTGTAGTAACAGTGAAAATGACAGATTTCATATTTGTAGTAACAGTGAAAATGACAGATTTCATATTTGTAGTAATAGTGAAAATGACAGATTTCATATTTGTAGTAATAGTGAAAATGACAGATTTCATATTTGTAGTAACAGTGAAAATGACAGATTTCATATTTGTAGTAATAGTGAAAATGACAGATTTCATATTTGTAGTAATAGTGAAGGAGGGAATTTCATATTTGTAGTAACAGTGAAAATGACAGATTTCATATTTGTAGTAATAGTGAAAATGACAGATTTCATATTTGTAGTAACAGTGAAAATGACAGATTTCATATTTGTAGTAATAGTGAAAATGACAGATTTCATATTTGTAGTAATAGTGAAGGAGGGAATTTCATATTTGTAGTAATAGTGGAAACGACAGATTTCATATTTGTAGTAATAGTGAAGGAGGGAATTTCATATTTGTAGTAATAGTGGAAACGACAGATTTCATATTTGTAGTAATAGTGAAGGAGGGAATTTCATATTTGTAGTAATAGTGAAAATGACAGATTTCATATTTGTAGTAATAGTGAAGGAGGGAATTTCATATTTGTAGTAATAGTGGAAACGACAGATTTCATATTTGTAGTAATAGTGAAGGAGGGAATTTCATATTTGTAGTAATAGTGGAAACGACAGATTTCATATTTGTAGTAATAGTGAAGGAGGGAATTTCATATTTGTAGTAATAGTGGAAACGACAGATTTCATATTTGTAGTAATAGTGAAGGAGGGAATTTCATATTTGTAGTAATAGTGAAAATGACAGATTTCATATTTGTAGTAATAGTGAAGGAGGGAATTTCATATTTGTAGTAATAGTGGAAACGACAGATTTCATATTTGTAGTAATAGTGAAGGAGGGAATTTCATATTTGTAGTAACAGTGAAAACGACAGATTTCATATTTGTAGTAATAGTGAAAATGACAGATTTCATATTTGTAGTAATAGTGAAAATGACAGATTTCATATTTGTAGTAATAGTGAAAATGACAGATTTCATATTTGTAGTAATAGTGAAGGAGGGAATTTCATATTTGTAGTAATAGTGAAAATGACAGATTTCATATTTGTAGTAATAGTGAAGGAGGGAATTTCATATTTGTAGTAATAGTGAAGGAGGGAATTTCATATTTGTAGTATTAGTGGAATATTTGTAGTAATAGTGAAAACGAAAAAAAATAATATTGAAAATGGTAGAAATTGTAGAAATACTGAATCCAAATTGTCACTATTGCATTTCTGCATTTTTCCCTATTCCAGTAAAAATATGATCATGTAGTCACAATTTAGATTGAGTTATAATGCAATTCTCACTATTGCAAATTGTCCCAAATTTCATAAATATTGTGACTATATGATCCTACTTGTGCTGCACTAGTGAAACTGCATGAACACTACAGAAGTCCTGCAGTTTGTTGTTGTGTGTGAGTTTTCTGGCATTCTCAGAATCCATCATGTCCACTGGAGAACACGCGCGTCACTGTTAGCTTCTGTTAGCACTGTTAGCTTCTCGTTCCGCTGGAGTGATGAATGTGGCGTGTGGCGGACTGTAACACAAGAGCTGCGAGAAAACCACAAATACCTATTTAACATCAGCGTAATGATGGATGGACTCGCGAGAGACTCTTTATGAGGCGTGTTGAAAGACAACAAACACACTCATCAGTCTTGCGCAGAGAACACTGCGTGTTTTAACTGAGTGTGTGTGTGTGTGTCGGGTTTGTGTATTTACAGTATTTAGCAGTGGGCTTTAGTTCTGCCCTCTAGTGTTGGAGTTTATTTAGCTTTGCCTGGCAGACGACGGGAATGTTTGACCACCAGTGTGTGTGCGTGTGCGTGTGTGTGTGTGATATGTCAGCATATGAAAATAATGTCTTTGTTTGCCCTGGTTCTCACCCGTGGAGATCTGAGAATCGCTGTATTGACATTAACTGAACGTTCTGACGCACAAAGAATGTTGGACTTGAAAAGCTTTTGCTATATTTACGTGCTAACATCATGTTCTGGTTCTCTGTTAGCGTTAGCCGCGGACTCAAAGGGGCCGCTCTCTGCTACTTATTATGTTCTTTTATACAATCTGGTTTTGATAGAGAGCAGTTCATGTTCTGTGAATAAAACAGACCGAGGCTTGTGTTGACAAAGACCTGCAGTAATGTGACAGGACCTGATCTGACCCTGAACGCTCACTTATAGTAGACTAGCGTTAGCCTGTCGTTACACAGTGTGCTAACCAGAGCCATGCAGGGTCAGTCTCATTTAAAGCCAAACATTGATGTTTAATTTCAGATTTCACTCTGTTTGCTTGTTGCAACTAGGGTCTTTCTTTTTCCAGGAGAGTTTGTTGGTTGACAGTGAGTTGTACTGTTTGTTTCTAGCCGATAAAAATATCTTCTAAGAACGTTTTGTTATGAAAACGTTATTTCTGAATGCTCTAAATATCCAGTTTTTTAAATGTTTTATGCGAACGTTAAGGGAACGTTCCATTGTATAATTCTGCAAACATTATGGGAACATTACTTAAGAACGTTCTGAAACAAGAAGTAACATTTAAAAAACGTTAGACGAACGTCTAACTAAAAAACACATTCCATGAACGCTGAATGTTTTTATGCTAATGTTTTGAGAACATTATTACACACCAGATAACTTTGAACAAACGTTCTATTAATGTATATTATATTAATTTATAACATTGAAAGAACGTTCCCTGTTCGCTGGGTAGTCAGTCAGTGTTTAGCGTAGTCTAGTTAAAGTCCCCCTGTGGTGTAAATCCAGCTTTTAATGTAGTTTATGTGTCTATGTGGTGTTTTTAATCTGCTTTAACACAAAGCATGTGTAAGTTCATAAGTCGACACCATTGCTGAGTATTTCCTCCTTAAAACTGCAGTGAACCAAAGACAGTCTCAAACACACGCTTTGAAATCGCTGGTGTTTCTGACGTCACAAACTACCTTGTAACCAATCAGATCAATGTAAGGATGTAATTTTGGTGATCAAAGATGCGTTTTAAAGGAAAGAATTATTGACAACATCATCATTCTTTTTCTGATGCATACAGTCAAAAGTAGCCGTGCGTTTTGACACTCCTTTGCCAGCCATGTATTAACATAAAAACTTGTTGTTCTCTTCATTTGCATTACATTTATTCATTTAGCAGAGGCTTTTATGCAAATGAGGAGCATCAGCACAAGCGTTGTGTCCAAGCGCAGCCTCCCAGTCTCTCTCTCTCTCTCTCTCTCTCTCTCTCTCAACACTGAGTGATTAAACTGCAGTTCATCCACTGGCCACTAGAGGCTGCAGAAGAGGGTCATTACCCATAAACCCCCATGTTAATATACCCAACTTTACAGCAGAAACACATGTTTACAGTCTGGGGCAGAAAGTGGTTTTGGTCTATAAAGCTGATGTTGCCCTTCATGACGACTGTGAGGGGGACGACTTATAACTCATCCGTTTAAATGATATTAAGCCTTAAAGTTCTGCATAATTAAGGGCGTGGCCACATGAGTGACAGGTGGATTGCCGCTGATGTCACTGCTAGCCGTTTTTCTGCTAGCTTTGGCGTCACGTCACCTCAGCTAATCTGCCTCGCTGCACGTTTTCGTTTATCCGGGAGCGACGCGCGGCCAAGATGGCGACGGCCGGCTCCGCCCACTTTGGGCTTCAGAAACGCTCTTCAGAAACACTATGGGTGACATCACTGTGACGACCTCTGCTGTTGATTCTGGGAATTGCTGTTGGTACCTGAGCCCACTAATCACCTCAATAGACAGTCAACTGGAAGCACCTGTGATCGTGCCTTAGACGCGGCTTAAGAGATCACCAATTCACCAGAGAGAGGCATTCTTTGCTTTTGGACTTGGGTTGCGTTGTATTTGCATTTACATTTCTACTTCAACACTGCATTATATTTCAACCCTGCATCTTGCTTTACACACTGACCTTACTGATAAATAAAGAAACATTGTTATTTTATAGTTGTTTCCATTTTATTATTTAGTGTTGCCTTATTTTGTAATTAAATAAATATTATTTTTGGGCCTATATTTTGGTTTTCGTGTGTCCCTTGTTTTTGTTGCTTCCCTTGAGCCAAGGGTCGTAACATCACACACACTACGAACATATTTATATACAGTCTATGATCTCCGACTCTCACCGATCAGATCACGCTGACTGTGTGTGTGTGTGTGTGTGTGTGTGTGTGTGCAGGTGACCCTGGACTGCGCCGACAGTGATGAAGCCCCGCGCGTGGATAAGCTAGTGGAGCGGATCCTGCACTGCAGCTGCCAGTCGTGCAGTAAAGACAGCGGCCAGGAGGGGGCGCTAGTGCAGATCTACCCGTCAGAGCTGTCAGACGACACACAAACACACGCGCATTCAGACACACACACGCCCGAGGGCGGGTGACCCCGACTCTCGCTCTGTTCACAGCACTTTTACACCTAGAGATCATGACACTAATCCAGACTTTAGCACAATCACTGAAGCCTCAGCCAGCTCTGTGAACACACACACACACACACACACACACACACACACACACACACACTCCACTTTATATCACTGACACATTTACACACGACCAGATCCATATATACACTTAATGTAGCCTACAGGAACACATGTGTGTCACTTGTTTAATCACAATAAAATGTGAAATCACCTCACGTGTGAAAGTTTCTTCTTAGACACAGTCGTTCAAAAGTTTGGGATCGGTAAGATTTTAATGTTTTTAAAAGAAGTCTCAGATAAATGCTGGTGTTTTTTTTTACTTTCTATTCATCAAAGAATCCTGAAATAAAAAAGTAAATAACTGTTTTCAACACTGATAATAATCATAAATGTTTCTTGATCATCAGATCCTCATATTAGAGTGATTCCTGAGGGAAGACTGGAGTAATGATGCTGAACATTCAGCTTTGATCACAGGAATAAATTACACTTTACTGTATATTCACATAGAAAACAGCTGATTAACATTGACATAATATTTCACAATATTACTGTTTTTTGTTGTGGTATTTTTAATCAAATAAACGCAGCCTTGGTGAGCAGACGAGACTTCTTTTAAAAACATTAAAAATCTCACCGATCCAAAACGTTTGACTGGTAGTGTACATCCTACAGCAGCGTAATTATATGCATTTGCAAAAAGCATATATAATTATATGTAAAAATAGGCTTTGTTTTATTTATGAAGCGTTTTTCACAACACATCCTCCTTTAAGCCCCAGCGAGCGAGCCAAATGTCGCACAGTAAGTGGTTTATGAGTAATAGTTGATGTATACTGCATTGATGTAGTTACAGTGATTTTCAGATGAAAAGGTCAGTGTTTGCCATGGGAACCGTCAGGGACGCTTTCTGACCCACATTTACAAGGAAATTACAGGAAGAACAAGAGCTTGTGTGTGTTATAAAGCCAAGAAAAACACACACACACACACACACACACACACACACACACACACACGTGATCGTGACGACTTTCCTCTGATTTCTGTTGTGTTTGTTTGGAACAATTTTTTTTTTTATCCTCACACAAACATTTCAGCATTTCTACATTATTATTATATTTTGACGTCATGGCTTCAGTTGACCAGCAGGTGGCGCTATGAGCATGTGTGTGTTTTTTATACATAACTTTTCACCTAATTTTGTCTTTTTCCATCCGCTCTGCATATTCATATTTGTTTTGCCCATTTCCCCCTTTTTGCTTTTGTTATTAGCCATTGAGTGCTGGCTAGGCTAGCCAACAAACCAGCTAAATGTGGTGCATTTTCTGTCAAGCTTCTCCACAAAGTGTCTTGTGATCAGCACTAATTAGCTTCCTTCCACTGTAAGCAATTAGCTGAAACACAGCCAACTTAGAAAGTCACGACTCAAAGAAAATCGTGAGTTTCCACCCTGATAATTATGTTCTTGTGAGAGTCTTCATCTCATGTTGTGTTCCAGAGTTTGTTTTGTTTCCTCAGAAATAAACCCTTATTAAACTCTAAAGTCCTGAATGATTGATGATTATTATCAGACATGTATCTCAGCTAACAGGAACGATATCGCAATATTCTCTCAAAGTTATGAACAAACGTTCTTCCTGTAACATTAATATAACGTTCGTTCACAGTTATCTGGTCCTTAATAATGTTCTCAAAATGTTAGCACAAAATATTAATACATCGTTCATGGTGCGTTTTAGTTTGACATTCATGAACATTAAAAAGCAAAGTTACCATAATCAAGAAAACACTTTTTAAAAACTGAATGAATTGAACTGTCAGAAATAATGTTTTCATAACTTAATGGGAACATTAGCAAAACGTTAGAAACGTTATTTCGACATTCTTACAAACTTACCACAGTAAACATGGTTTTACTACCACAGTTACCACAGTAAAACTTGATATTAACATCACCACTGTCATAAAATATGCAAATGTTTTAAAGCTTCTGATAGAGTTTGATGAGATAACATTAATTTGTTATTGTTTTCTCTATAGTCAACAGAAACTTTATGGTATTTTGGTGGAAACTAATTTATTTTTAAAAATTGAACCTTTTATCCATCCGCGTCCTCAGATAGATCTCTCTCTCTCTCTCTCTCTCTCTCTCTCTCTCTCTCTCTCTCTCTCTCTCTCTCTCTCTCAGTGTGATGTGTGTATCCTCTGGATAACGGGATAAAATCACCTCAGCTCTACATCAGGTAAGACGCTGGAAACTTCTTCCTGTAGCCTACTCCTGTAATCTCTGAGTTTTGTCTTTATTTCACCTCTTTTTTCTCAAGCTGTTGTTATATTCGCTCCGACGACACGGATCCAGAGGGTTTTCGGGTGTTCAAACACACTGTGTCTCAATACTTATTATGAGCATCTCGGGCAGTTCAACCGATTCCGTGAAATGCCGTTAACTCGGAACGCGCCAAAAAGACGCTTAAATAATGCGCGCGAAAAGTGTTTATTCAGTTGTGCTCTGATTCCCAAGTCTTCGTTCGCGAAGTGTCGCAACTGACTAGAGATAATCAATCAATCAATCAATCAATCAATCAATCAATCACACACACAGTTGCATGTGTTTAAACGACATCGTCAGGTTTTGGTTTTAATGCTAACGAATTCTCAAAGAACTCTGTTTATTGAAATATAATGTTTATAGTGCTATATAGAGTATACAGTATTGTGAAATCAGTTAAATCAAATCTACTTATGTTGTATAGTGAGGCAACGCCCTCGAGTAATGGCTTTGAAATAACTTTTCTGAATGATGTTTGGGTTATGTTGCATTGTGTGTCATTAATGAAAAACAAAACATTCAGTTCTAAAATATCATAATTTCCATGAACCTAATATCACTTCAAGCCCTGCTTTATTAATGAGTTTGATCATATGTTTCATTTTGTGTTTAGTATCTGTGTACAGAAACATTGATCTGTTGTCGCTCTTCTCTACATCTTTATTGTCGTAGTTGTTATCTCAATACATTGTGTTTGTTCCTTCAAAAGGGCAGAATTTTGAACTCAAATGTGTTTAGCTGTTTGTTGTCTGCAAATAACAACATTAATATAAGTGTATGTATGTATATGTACAGTCAGATCCTTTTTTCCATCATTCAGGAAAGGATCTCTATGTAATATCATTCACATCAGTAGCATCTCCAGCTACTAGATACTAGATTCTGATTAAACAAACAAATCCGATTTCATCACTTGAAAACTATGTTTTGTGAACAGTGGATTTATGTGAAGTGTGAATAAACCCACTGTTAGGTCGTTTCAGATTGGTTTTATTAGCATGACAACAAAAACAGGGCAGGGCCCGTTCACACCAAGAGCACTGACTTTAGGGTTCAACACCAACTTATTATCGTTATAGTTAGTGTGGACTATTTAGTCAGAGTTTAAGGCCCGTTCACATCAAGAATGATAACTATAATGATAACTACATTAGTGTCCGCGATATCGTTCTGTTTGCTGCAGTTTTGTCGTCTGTCGCTTTAAATGCTCGAGCTCTTTAAAGCAGGATGGATTCTGATTGGCTGTCAATGTTTTTATGGCTCATCAGAGGGAAAAAATCGTTCTGAAATCGTCATATCGGTATAGTTGTAAGTGTCTACTTTTAAATGTTGAACGATTTTTAAAACTATATCTTTATTGTTATTGTTAGGTATGAACAAAACTACAAATATAAAAAGCTTGTCAATAATTATTTAAAAAAGTTTACATTTCGATTCACGGTCTCCAAGGGCTGCCAAAACGTTAGAAGTGGTAGGAGCTGCACTTTTACTAAAATGGCTTTAACTTGTGATTGGAATTAGATATTTTCACCAAACTCGACATACCCTTGTAAAAGTTCATTCTGGGGTCGCGTGAAAAAGCATGCTGCGACTCGCCACTTGGTGGCGCTATAACATGAAAAAAAAAAAGTCTATAACTACGCAAACCTGAGTCTGATTGGCCTCGAAAATTCGCATGCGGTGTCTTTGTCCAACGTGCCAAGACTGTCTTTGAGGACATTCGCGTATCTCAAAAAATGGCAATGAAATTATTAGACAAGGTTAACGGAGGCCGATCAGAAAAAAAAAAATCGAAACTCTTTGGTCATTTTTTTGAGAGAGATGCTAATGGTCTTGTCCGATTCAATGATCTATGCTAAGCTATGCTAAAAGTGGTACCGCCAGACCCGGAGATCGGCTGAATGGATTCGAAACCGGTAAAACTCAACTGTTTAACTCTGGGGGAGTTATAAAATGAGCCTATTTCCCCAAAAAAGTGGAGTATCCTTTTAAGAGAGAGACTAGGAGGTTGCCGCTTGGTGTGAACAAAACTACAGATATAAAAAAATAAACATTAACATATGTGTGTGTGTGTGTTGAGAATGTGTGGTATGGCGGTGCTGTTAGATGACGGTAGCGGTGATGAAGACTTTGACGTGTGTGACGGGGTCCGGATGCTCGCTCCTCCTCCTGTGGCTCAGTGTGACGGTGGGGTCTGGGGGCCTCGGCGGGGCCGATGCGAGTGTGTGTTGTGGACGCTGGTCCTGCTGCTGTGGGACGCTCTGCTGCTGCTGGTGTGTGTGGGGCTGATGGTCCTGGTGTTCAGTGTGATTCTGCTGCCCGCCGGCCTGCTGCTGTACGCCGGGTTTCTGTGCCACTCGCGGGTACGTATACACACACACACACACACACTTTCTGTGCCACTCGCAGGTACGTATACACACACACACACTTTCTATGCCACTCGCGGGTACGTATACACACACACGCGCGCGTGCGCACACAAACACATAATATCCTGTAGCGCTGCACGATTAAGACAAAAATCATATTTGTCGATTATTCCCTTGAAATTGTAATTCACCCTTCACAGAGAGTTTGATTGACAGGTGATCTAACCAATCAGAATCACAATCAGAATCCACCATTTTTTCCAACAAAGCAGTCAGGAGAGTTAGTAGATTAACGTTGGAGGATTTGAACTTGAAAAACGGAGTGTACTGACGTCTTTCCACGGTTGAAACAACATACCTTCTGATGTTCATTCATGTTTTTTTGATGTTTTATAAATGAACTAGAAGGAAGAGATGATCGGTTCACGAGACTCTTTAACTGAGGCTCTACAGCGATCTGTCACACACATTAAAGAGACACAAAAAGTATTTTTTGTTAAAATTTCTTTAAAAAATGGCCAAACTTGAAAGTTGAGACTTTTTTCATATCAAAAGTACCCCGGTCTGTCCTGTCTGTGAGTCAGTGTCCTCTCTGCTCCGCGATGTGTGTTTCACTGCGTGAGAACATGGTGTGTGTGAGAACGGCGTGGCTTGTCGGACATAGCAACAGTAACTAAAGGGGGCGGGTCTTTGCGAACGGTCAATTGCGATTATTAATTACAATTATTACAATTTATATTGAATGATGTTTTGAATAGCTTTATACCACTTTTTTAGGGACTGTATATATAGGCCTATTATAATAAATTTGTTTACACAAAAATAGTTCACACACACACACACACACACACACACAAGTACTGTCACCCTTTACTTAACATACACATAAATTGTAAGAATGACAAACACTGATAAATAAAAAGCAGGCCGATGAGGTTCAGCTATTAAATATCAGTCCCAAACTAGCTTTTGTTAATACAGTGTTGGTATGAGCACCACAGTCATTTAAAAATATACAACATAACACAAAGTGAAAAGAAAGTGGCATTTTGGGGTTATGGAAACAACAGTTACCATGGTGATACACAATACTCACAAGAACTGTTAATGAAACATGGAGACTGCTCCTGATGAACAGAATGAACATCATCCTGCATGCTAATCCTTCTCAGCGAACACATGACGTACCAGTAACGTGATTTATTGGTATTTTACTTTTATTTCGTGACTTACTAATTTACAACGTAACGACGTTGCATGCCATAGTTTCTTTTGCGCTTTATATATAGTGAAGCGATACAGCACACGCGCAGTTAAAGAGTGTGTGCTAGCGCAGTATAACGACTGACAGGAACACTTACGGCACTGGTAATTCCTATTGTTCTGGGTTTTCTGAAGTAGTCGTGATTTGCCTTTCACAACGTAACATGCTCTAAACACACCTCTTAAAGGGATAGTTCACCCAAAAAATTTAATTAGCCCATGATTTACTCTCCCTCAAGCCATCCTAGGTGTATATGACACTCTTCTTTCAGACGAACACTATCAGAGTTATATTAAAAAATGTCCTGGCTCTTCCAAGCTTTATAATGGCAGAGAATGGGCGTTTCTGTTTTGAAGTCCATAAAAGTGCATCTGTCCATCATAAAAGTACATCTGTCCATCATAAAAGTGCATCTGTCCATCATAAAAGTGCATCTGTCCATCATAAAAGTGCATCTGTCCATCATAAAAGTACATCTGTCCATCATAAAAGTGCATCTGTCCATCATAAAAGTGCATCTGTCCATCATAAAAGTGCATCTGTCCATCATAAAAGTGCATCTATCCATGATAAAAGTGCATCTAATCATCATAAAAGTGCATCTATCCATCATAAAAGTGCATCTAATCATCATAAAAGTGCATCTGTCCATCATAAAAGTGCATCTGTCCATCATAAAAGTGCATCTATCCATCATAAAAGTGCATCTGTCCATCATAAAAGTGCATCTCTCCATCATAAAAGTGCATCTGTCCATCATAAATGTGCATCTGTCCATCATAAAAGTGCATCTATCCATCATAAAAGTGCATCTGTCCATCATAAAAGTGCATCTCTCCATCATAAAAGTGCATCTGTCCATCATAAATGTGCATCTGTCCATCATAAAAGTGCATCTGTCCATCATAAAAGTGCATCTGTCCATCATAAAAGTGCATCTCTCCATCATAAAAGTGCATCTGTCCATCATAAATGTGCATCTGTCCATCATAAAAGTGCATCTATCCATCATAAAAGTGCATCTAATCATCATAAAAGTGCATCTGTCCATCATAAAAGTGCATCTGTCCATCATAAAAGTGCATCTATCCATCATAAAAGTGCATCTGTCTTTGTGCAAAAGTGCAAAAGCTTTCTGATTCTTCAGAAGGAGTTCAATTCAGTTCAGCAATTGAATCTGGAGTTTCAAAGTCAAAGGGATTTTTCACCCACCGCTTGTCATCCAACTTCGCCTGGGGAAAGTAGCGAGAAAATGTCCCCATCAGTGCATCCAGATGTGACTGAGTGAGACGCGTCAGGCCAGCGACCGATTCGTTGGGCACATCGGTTTCTTCAATGCGTTTCGTCATTGTCGGGAACATATAGTAGCTCGCGGTTTAGAGTCGCAGCTGCCAGAGTTCGAGTGATTTCTGGTAATTTCGAGTGTCTGAAAATGTTGTCCTCCCGTCCTTGTAGTTTTAGATTCAGTTCGTCAGCCAGATAAGAAAGGGTTAAAAGCCATTTCTCATCACTGAACGGGCTTGCGAGAGGTGACAGTTTATCAGTAAGAAAAGCATGTATTTCATCCCTCAGTTCGTACACTCGGCTGAGCACCCTACCCCTCGACAGCCACCTCACGTCTGTACGAAAGAGTCAATGTTTGTGCTCGGCTCCCATTTCAACACACAGGGCCTCGAAAAGTCGGCTACTAAGAGCACTGCCTTTAATGTAGTTCCCAACTTTGACAGTGTCTCTCATCACTACTTCAAGCTCAGGTGGGATTCCTTTTGATGCCAACCTGAAGCACGATGAATAAAACAATGTTCTGTCCTGCTGCATCCTTAATCCTTCTGTCAACGCTGGTGATGCCTGTGCAGTTGGCCTAATCCAGACCGCATTTTGTTATGAATGCATCTAATTGTTCAAAAAGATGTGCTCCTGACGCGCTAGAAGGCAATGTTAGGCAGCACAGAGGATCTTCAAGAAATTCACCTTGCCAAATGTACCGAACACAAACAAGTAACGCAGCGCTTGATGCAGCGTCAAAATAAATTAAATACGGGCTGCTAATGTCACGCTACCGAAGATGTTGCATCATCTCAGTGAGAAAAAGAAAATGGCTGTATCAACAACACTGTGCGCAAGCTTTTTGGGGGGGGGGATTATTTATTTTGCATGTATTTGAATGATTTTTCAGTGTACTTCTATTCAAAGTTATTATTATTATTAGAAAACGGAATTAATTATTTTAGTAAAAAAAAAAAAAAAATCACTGGCGACCCATTTTTTAATTCTCGCGACCCAGGGTTTGAAACCCACTGAACTAACCCGTTAAGCACGCAGAATAATGCAAGTTTACTTTTTTTTTTGTAATCGCGAGGTTACGTAATCTTGTCATCCGTAATTGTAATGGCGATTATAAATTGGATGAGTTGTGCAGATCTCCTGATCTCCTGATCTCCTACAGGTGGTGGCGTCTTCGGCTCCGCTCTGCCAGTTCCTGGACGACAACAGTTGCTCCGCCCTCATCATCCTGGGCTTCGTCATGATGTCACCGCTTGTCGTGGTTGCTGCGGCGACGTTCTGCGCTCTTCTCAGGAGGCTCCACCTACTTTTATATTTTCAGCCAATCACAGGAGCCCGGTACCAAGGGCGGGGCTTGGGCTGGAGGCGGGACTTCCTCGCCTGGGTTTGACGGACAGGCACACGCACCAATCTCAGGAGTGAGTGACGTCATGGGACAGCAACGGCGTATCTGTACACGTAACACAATAATGTAACACCCGTAACACAATATATGGGAAATAACAAAACGAGGATTATGTGGAGGCTTGTTTCAGCCAAATTAATCTTTTCACATGACTGAGAAACGAATAAGAAATTCAAGAAGTAGTGTTACCGTGAACTAGTAAAATTGGGTAACACTTTATTTTACAGTGTCCTTGTTACATATGTTACATGTACTTACCATAATAAGAGTAAATTATGCATAATTACATGCAATTAACCCTCAACCTAATCCTACCCTAACCCTATAGTGAGTACATGTAGTTAATTAATATCACTCAGTACTGAAATATATAATTACACTGTAACACGGACACCTTAAAATAAAGGGTAACCTAAAATTGTAACCCTGTTACGTTATATTTTAAACCTACTTCCGCACATGTGGAAAAGTCTGTTTGCGTGCAATATATAGCAGTGTAAAAGAAAAAGTGCATTATTAATACACTATCGCTATGAATTTATTTATTTTTTTCTGAGGATAACGAGGCGTTACAGACTTCGGTGTTACCAAACTGGTGTTACAGTGGTTTACTAGTGTTTACCTGTTGATGTTGATGTGGTTATTCATCTGTGCAGTAATGTGAATAAACCACCTGAAATCAAACATGTGCTGGACTTCATTTCCACATCACATCTGTCCCAAAAGATAAAAATATCTGGCTATTATAAATGCATGAGGCTCGGGATTAGTCCTGCTATATAGGGCACGTTACCTCATCAAGAAACTCCCGAAGAAACATAACTTCATGAGTTGTTCTTGGAGAAGTTGGAGCTCACAGGTCAGATCGACCCGAACACACTCAGCCTGTGATCTGCATATGCAAAACTCTTATCGACCCAGTGTACACTGTGATTTATCACCATGGCAACAGGCAGCGGCTGGACCTTTGCCATGGCAACGTAATGGGACGAGAGAGGGTCGAGGTAATGACGAATAATGACAGTCAGTGGAGAGAAAGATGGACAGAACGTATGGAGAGATGAGAACTACAGCTGAAAGAGTTTCTGCTGAAAGCAACAGTTCAACACTGCAGTTCAAAGCATGTGTAAGTTCATAAGTCGACACCATTGCTGAGTATTTCCTCCTTAAAACTGCAGTGAACCAAAGACAGTCTCAAACACACGCTTTGAAATCGCTGGTGTTTCTGACGTCACAAACTACCTTGTAACCAATCAGATCAACGTGTGATCGTCAACCAGTGATTGGAGTGAGTGGAGGCGGGGCTCATTTGCATATTCATAGAGCCGCGCATACTAAATGAGGCGAGGGTGTCGATATTTTAAGGCAAGAAAATTTATTTTCAAGGAAAAAACGTTTAAATATATCATTTTGGTGATCAAAGATGAGTTTTAAGGGATACAACTATTGACTACAGCGGGACTTTAATATCTTCAGTCATTTTGCTTCTCCTGTAAATATATCTTGATTTAAAGGTGCAGTGTGTAATATTTAGCAGGATCTGTTGACAGAAATGCAATATCATAAACATAACTATGTTTTCAGTGATCTTACATAATGAAGCGTTATGTGTTTATTATCTTGGAATGAGGCGTTTCTCTCTACACACACCGCGGGTCCGCTGACATCCACATGTTTCTACGGTGGCCCTGAGCGGACAAACGTGTTTCGTCACTATGTTGTTCTTCATGATAAGAAGCTTCAGCTAAAGTCAGCGAATAAAACACTGACACAATGATGAACAAGTTACAATAATATTCACAATAACATATCGTTTTTTTGAATAATTAAGTAAACATAATTTCTTAATTAATCTTTGTAAAGAAACCTCATTGCCTAACTGGCTACTCTCTGCTGTCTCAGACGACGACATCACTTCCTGTCGGCCACCGTAACTTCTGTTGGGTGCAGTTCACAACCTCACCACTAGATGCCGCTAAATATCACACACTGCACCTTTAAGAATGTTAGGATATTTGTGACAGGAATAACAGCAGCCTGTCAGAGTCACATTATAAAATAATGATGTAATGTAATTTTGATAATTATGACACAGTAAAGCTGTTTTCAAGTAACTAATGAAGTAATGTATTACTATTACATTTAAAACAAAATATCTTGATTTACTTTTTCAAATAAGTAACACAAGTATCTGTTCTCCCATTTATTGACTGACAGCTGTCCTGTCCTCTATTGAGGGAATCATGGGTAAGTGCATGATGGGTATTGTAGTTCTGGACTAATGTGAGCGTTTGCTCTTCTCACTGGCACAAACACACATTCAGTATTCCTCAGTATGACTAAAAACAGTGAAATGCAAACTCAGAATATTACACAAACCTGCAATAATTAAACATGTTAAAAAACACAAATATTCTTTATGTATTTAATCTTCGTTTTTATTATCCAATATCTTTTCCGCGGACCTTCAGTTTTCTGAATTGCATACCAATATGTTAAAAAGCACTTTTATCTATGACTTTATCATCTATGACTTTAGATAAAAATCGCATTTGTGTTTCATTTTTGTATTTTTATTGCTAAAGTAAGATCCAGATCATTCACTTCACTTCTGCTGTGAAAGGGACTTTACACAAACAAGCAAGCCCAGCACAGGTGACAAAAGTAAGGCAAAAGTAATGTAACACATTAAAAAGAGAGTTGTGCCTGAACGATGTTGTGAGTGGTTGCTAGGGTGTTGCTATGTGTTTGAAGTGGCATTCCAGGTAGTTTCAAGGATGTTGCTGTGCAGTTGCTTCGATGTTCTGAATCATTGTTAATGTTGCTATGCAATTGCACTGGTGTTTTGGCCAGTTTCATGGGTGTTGCTATGCAGTTGTTATGATGTTTTGAGTCATTGTTTGTGTTTTTCTAACCATGAGTGTTTCTATGCAGTTGGTGTTCTGGCCAGTTTCTAGGGTGTTGCTATGCAGCTGCTATTGTGTTTTGGCCAGATTCATGGGTGTTGCTATGCAGCTGCTATTGTGTTCTGGCCAGTTTCTAGGGTGTTGCTATGCAGCTGCTATTGTGTTTTGGCCAGATTCACGGGTGTTGATATGCAGCTTATATAGTGTTTTGGCCAGATTCATGGGTGTTGCTATGCAGCTTATATAGTGTTTTGGCCAGATTCATGGGTGTTGCTATGCAGCTGATATAGCGTTTGACCAGTTTCACGGGTGTTGCTATGCAGCTGATATAGTGCTTTGGCCAGATTCATGGGTGTTGCTATGCAGCTGATATAGTGCTTTGGCCAGATTCATGGGTGTTGCTATGCAGCTGATATAGTGTTTTGACCAGTTTCACAGGTGTTGCTATGCAGCTGATATAGTGTTTTGACCAGTTTCACAGGTGTTGCTATGCAGCTGATATAGTGTTTTGACCAGATTCATGGGTGTTGCTATGCAGCTTATATAGTGTTTTGGCCAGATTCATGGGTGTTGCTATGCAGCTGCTATTGTGTTTTGGCCAGATTCATGGGTGCTGCTATGCAGCTGATATAGTGTTTTGACCAGTTTCACAGGTGTTGCTATGCAGCTGATATAGTGTTTTGACCAGTTTCACAGGTGTTGCTATGCAGCTGATATAGTGTTTTGACCAGATTCATGGGTGTTGCTATGCAGCTTATATAGTGTTTTGGCCAGATTCATGGGTGTTGCTATGCAGCTGCTATTGTGTTTTGGCCAGATTCATGGGTGCTGCTATGCAGCTGATATAGTGTTTTGACCAGTTTCACAGGTGTTGCTATGCAGCTGATATAGTGCTTTGGCCAGATTCATGGGTGTTGCTATGCAGCTGATATAGTGTTTTGGCCAGATTCATGGGTGTTGCTATGCAGCTGATATAGTGTTTTGACCAGTTTCACGGGTGTTGCTATGTAGCTGATATAGTGTTTTGACCAGTTTCACGGGTGTTGCTATGCAGCTGCTATTGCGTTTTGACCAGATTCATGGGTGTTGCTATGCAGCTGATATAGTGCTTTGGCCAGATTCACGGGTGTTGCTATGCAGCTGCTATTGTGTTTTGACCAGATTCATGGGTGTTGCTATGCAGCTGATATAGTGTTTTGACCAGTTTCACGGGTGTTGCTATGCAGCTGATATAGTGTTTTGACCAGATTCATGGGTGTTGCTATGCAGCTGATATAGTGTTTTGACCAGATTCATGGGTGTTGCTATGCAGCTGATATAGTGCTTTGGCCAGATTCACGGGTGTTGCTATGCAGCTGATATAGTGCTTTGGCCAGATTCATGGGTGTTGCTATGCAGCTGATATAGTGCTTTGGCCAGATTCACGGGTGTTGCTATGCAGCTGATATAGTGCTTTGACCAGATTCATGGGTGTTGCTATGCAGCTGATATAGTGCTTTGGCCAGATTCACGGGTGTTGCTATGCAGCTGATATAGTGCTTTGGCCAGATTCACGGGTGTTGCTATGCAGCTGATATAGTGCTTTGGCCAGATTCACGGGTGTTGCTATGCAGCTGATATAGTGCTTTGGCCAGATTCATGGGTGTTGCTATGCAGCTGATATAGCGTTTGACCAGTTTCACGGGTGTTGCTATGCAGCTGATATAGTGTTTTGGCCAGATTCACGGGTGTTGCTATGCAGCTGATATAGTGCTTTGGCCAGATTCATGGGTGTTGCTATGCAGCTGATATAGTGTTTTGGCCAGATTCATGGGTGTTGCTATGCTACTGATATAGTGCTTTGGCCAGATTCATGGGTGTTGCTATGCAGCTGATATAGTGTTTTGGCCAGATTCATGGGTGTTGCTATGCAGCTGCTATAGTGTTTTGGCCAGATTCATGGGTGTTGCTATGCAGCTGCTATAGTGTTTTGGCCAGATTCATGGGTGTTGCTATGCAGCTGATATAGTGTTTTGGCCAGATTCACGGGTGTTGCTATGCAGCTGATATAGTGTTTTGGCCAGTTTCACGGGTGTTGCTATGCAGCTGCTATAGTGTTTTGGCCAGATTCATGGGTGTTGCTATGCAGCTGCTATAGTGTTTTGGCCAGATTCATGGGTGTTGCTATGCAGCTGCTATAGTGTTTTGGCCAGATTCACGGGTGTTGCTATGCAGCTGATATAGCGTTTGACCAGTTTCACGGGTGTTGCTATGCAGCTGATATAGTGTTTTGGCCAGATTCATGGGTGTTGCTATGCAGCTGCTATAGTGTTTTGGCCAGATTCACGGGTGTTGCTATGCAGCTGCTATAGTGTTTTGGCCAGATTCACGGGTGTTGCTATGCAGCTGATATAGCGTTTGACCAGTTTCACGGGTGTTGCTATGCAGCTGATATAGCGTTTGGCCAGATTCATGGGTGTTGCTATGCAGCTGATATAGTGTTTTGGCCAGATTCACGGGTGTTGCTATGCAGCTGATATAGCGTTTGGCCAGATTCATGGGTGTTGCTATGCAGCTGATATAGTGTTTTGGCCAGATTCATGGGTGTTGCTATGCAGCTGCTATAGTGTTTTGGCCAGATTCACGGGTGTTGCTATGCAGCTGATATAGCGTTTGACCAGTTTCACGGGTGTTGCTATGCAGCTGATATAGCGTTTGGCCAGATTCATGGGTGTTGCTATGCAGCTGATATAGCGTTTGACCAGTTTCACGGGTGTTGCTGTGGCGTTCTGGGTAGTTTTAAGAGTGTTGTCTGTTTTAGTGAGAGACTGCAGACGTGTCTCAGCTCCTCATTTAATGTGTTTTTCATCTTTCTCTGCAGATTAGACTGAATCTGTTCGAGTGTTTTGTTGTGCCGTCCCTCGTCTCTCTGACCCCCGTGACTCTCATTACTCTGAGCTGTAGGGTCTCATTCAACGATGATGAAGAACTGATCTTCATCATAGACACTTCTAGTTCTCAAGACCTTGGTTACTAGCGTCATCATGAACCAGCGTTTACAGTCGATAACACCTCCATTATGTGACACATTTTCATAATAAATACCTTGAGTTTATATCTCGAGAGTAACATGAGTTCAATCCTGCTAAATGAATAAAAAATATAAATGTTTATGTACTGTATATGTAAATAAATGCAAATTAGATGGTCAGATCAACGCTGTTTTTCATTAAAGAAGACTTAGTATCTTCAGTTACTTCTCCAGCAAACGTGTCTTGATTTAAGTGTTCAGATATTCATACTGGAAAACAAGATAAGTATTCTGAGTAACAGCACATTGTTTCTGAAACAGGAACTGTCTGTGTGGTTAATTAGCACTTCGAGGTTAGCACGCCCACAGCGAGAGTCCATGTGCTAATGACCCTCCACAGCTGCTCTTCTCCCAGAATGCACCTCTCCGGCTCTTAT
>JAJAQA010000006.1:50466423-50496423 GCA_021464565.1 Rutilus rutilus
ACTGCAGATTTACTGAAGATTTACTGAAGATTTACTGAAGATCACTGAAGATTTACTGAAGATTACTGCAGATTTACTGAAGATTACTGCAGATTTACTGAAGATTACTGCAGATTTACTGCAGATTTACTGGAGATCACTGAAGATTTACTGAAGATTTACTGGAGATCACTGAAGATTTACTGAAGATTACTGCAGATTTACTGAAGATTACTGAAGATTTACTGAAGATTTACTGAAGATCACTGAAGATTTACTGAAGATTTACTGGAGATCACTGAAGATTTACTGAAGATTACTGAAGATTTACTGAAGATTACTGCAGATTTACTGAAGATTACTGAAGATTTACTGAAGATTTACTGAAGATCACTGAAGATTTACTGAAGATTTACTGGAGATCACTGAAGATTTACTGAAGATTACTGAAGATTTACTGAAGATTACTGCAGATTTACTGAAGATTACTGAAGATTTACTGAAGATTTACTGAAGATCACTGAAGATTTACTGAATATTTACTGAAGATTACTGCAGATTTACTGAAGATCACTGAAGATTTACTGAAGATTACTGCAGATTTACCACTACCTGCCATCGAGCACATCCAGAGGAAACGCTGTCTGCATCGAGCTCGCAGCATCCTTAAGGACTCCTCTCACCCAGCCCACAGACTGTTTTCTCTCCTGCCTTCCGGCAGGCGTTTCAGGTGCCTCCGGACCAGGACCAGCAGACTAAAGAACAGTTTTTTCCCCAGAGCTGTCTCTTTATTAAACTCTAACCCTCATTGATCCCACTCCCCTCATATACTGATTGACTCTCCTCTCCCTCCTCACACCTGCCTCCATTTTGTTATTTGCAATACTATAATGTTCATTTGCACTGCTGACTGTTATTACAGTAACAACTGTTTACATATGCATCTTGCACTACTACCTTGACTGGAATATGCTCAATTTGCACTGCCGACTGTTTATTTACAGTACCGACTGTTATATATACATTGCAATATCGTACCTTAACTGTAATATGCAATTACTTTCCACTGCACTTTCACTCGGATAGCTTCTGTCCAAACTTTATTTGCACTACTTTAATCCATTGTTATACTGCTCATTAGCCTAACTTATACATATATCTATTTGTTAAATTCTGTTTATAGTAATATCCATCTGTATATTATGCTCACATTCTGTTTATAGTAACAGCCATCTGTATATATATTCATAGTACATATCTATCTGTAAAATTCTGTTTATAGTAACAGCCATCTGTATATTATATTCAGTACATATCTATCTGTAAACATTCTGTTTATAGTAATAGCCATCTGTATATTATTATATTCAGTACATATCTAGCTGTAAACTCTGTTCACAGTAATAGTTATCTGTATATTATATTCATAGGACAATCTATCTGTAAATTTTTGTTTATAATAGTATTCAACTCTATATTTATTCAGTACATATCCATGTTCTGCACTTATGGAACCACTGTATATCCTGCACTTGCTGCTATTGCACTTCTGGTTAGACCTAAACTGCATTTCGTTGCCTTGTACCTGTACTTGTGTAATGACAATAAAGTTGAATCTAATCTAATCTAAAGATTTACTGAAGATTTACTGCAGATTTACTGAAGATTTACTGAAGATTACTGCAGATTTACTGAAGATCACTGAAGATTTACTGAAGATTACTGCAGATTTACTGAAGATCACTGAAGATTTACTGAAGATTTACTGCAGATTTACTGAAGATTTACTGAAGATCACTGAAGATTTACTGAAGATTACTGCAGATTTACTGAAGATCACTGAAGATTTACTGAAGATTACTGCAGATTTACTGAAGATCACTGAAGATTTACTGAAGATTTACTGCAGATTTACTGAAGATTTACTGAAGATTACTGCAGATTTACTGAAGATTTACTGAAGATCACTGAAGATTTACTGAAGATTACTGCAGATTTACTGAAGATCACTGAAGATTTACTGAAGATTACTGCAGATTTACTGAAGATCACTGAAGATTTACTGAAGATTTACTGCAGATTTACTGAAGATTTACTGAAGATTTACTGAAGATTACTGCAGATTTACTGAAGATCACTGAAGATTTACTGAAGATTACTGCAGATTTACTGAAGATTTACTGAAGATTACTGCAGATTTACTGAAGATTTACTGCAGATTTACTGAAGATTTACTGCAGATTTACTGAAGATTTACTGAAGATCACTGAAGATTTACTGAAGATTACTGCAGATTTACTGAAGATTTACTGAAGATCACTGAAGATTTACTGAAGATTACTGCAGATTTACTGCAGATCACTGAAGATTTACTGAAGATTACTGCAGATTTACTGAAGATTTACTGCAGATTTACTGAAGATTTACTGAAGATCACTGACGATTTACTGAAGATTTACTGAAGATTTACTGAAGATTTACTGGAGATTACTGCAGATTTACTGAAGATTACTGCAGATTTACTGCAGATTTACTGACGATTTACTGAAGATTTACTGCAGATTTACTGGAGATCACTGAAGATTTACTGAAGATTACTGCAGATTTACTGAAGATCACTGAAGATTTACTGAAGATTTACTGAAGATCACTGAAGATTTACTTGCATTTCTGTGTATGTGTGTGCATTTGTGTGTGTGCATGTGTGTGAGTGTATGTATGTGTGTGTGCATTTGTGTGTGTGCATCTCTATGTATGTGTATGTGTATGTGTGAGTGAGTGTGTGTGTGTGTGTGTGTGTGTGTGTGTGTGTGTGTGTGTGTGTGTGTGGAATCAGTGATGTCATGGCACTGATATTCTTTCTATGTGTGTGTGTGTGTTCAGACGTGTGGGAGGCACAGAAATCGCTGCTCATGTTAGTCTCCTTCAGTCAGTATTAAAGCCTCAGACTAACAGACTCACACACAGATGCAGGATCACAGACACGAGTCACAATCAAGAGCCTGTAGTCGGATAGAAGAACTAATGGTGAAAATTAAAAAAAAACTTTAAATGGTTATTTTATTGAATTTCTATCTATCTATCTATCTATCTATCTATCTATCTATCTATCTCATTAGGTACTCATGCACGCACACACTCACTTATATGATGAATAGATGCACTTTTATGGACTTCAAACAGAAACAGTCATTCACTGCCATTATAAAGCTTGGAAGAGCAGGAGGTTTTGTAATATAACTCTGATAGTGTTCGTCTGAGAGAAGAGTGTCATACACACCTAGGATGAGTTCAGGGAGAGTAAATCATGGGCTAATCTTCCTTTTTGTGTGAACTATCCCTTTAAGTTCTGGTGTGTGTCTGTGTCTCTCAGTGTGGGACTGCTGTGAGGGAGACGTGCTGCTCCTGCTCGACTCCTCCGGAAGCATCAAATCCCACGAGTTTTCCGGACTGCTGAGCTTTCTGTCGGAGCTTCTTCGGCCGTTCCGGCTGGGTCGCGGGCATGTGCGGGTGGCACTCGTGCTGCTGGGGACTGATTCCAAAGTGGAGTTCTGCCTGGACACCTACGACACCCAGATCGGCCTGCAGGAGGCGCTGCGGAAAACGAAGCAACTGGGCGGAGACACCAACACAGAGCCAGCGCTGCGAGAGGTCCAGAGCATGCTTGTTCAGCCCAAAGCCCTGCCCACAGTCCTCCTCTGGCTCACGGACGGGGCGGAGCCAGGACCGGTGGACGGACCAATGGCAGAGCTGCGTCAAATGGGCGTGTCTGTACTGGTCGTGTCAATCGGACATGGAAACTACCAGATGCTGAAGCGTGTGGTGACGCCGCCTATCGAGACACACCTGCGGTTTGTGGACTTTGATTACATCAGCACCATCACTGTGGACCTGAGGGAGGCCATCATAGGTGAGAGAGGCACTGGGACTGGTCACTAGGGTGGTACACTTTCAAAAGTGTTTATTCGCACATTAAGGGTGTATATTAGTACCTCGTGAAAGAACACTGCAGTGACAGCTTTTGCTCCTTCTCTTCTGAGAGTGTATAGCGTGACGGAGCAGGTTTAGTGTGTCCCCGCTCACAGTGGTGTGTGTGTGTGTGTGTGTGTGTCAGAGCTGCTCCGTGCCGAGCGTCTGCAGGTGTATGTGCTTGGCTCCTCCAGTGTTGTTCTGCAGTGGCGGCCGGTGTTCAGCTCAGATCTGGGAACCTTCGGTCTTCACTACAAGCCCGACCCACCAGACGGCCCAGCGCACACACACACAACCCTCACTCTTCCAGGAGACTCCAGCTGGGCCGAACTCACCGGCCTGTGGCCCGACACAGCCTACACCGCCTGGCTCGTTCCTGACCACAGCATCCCCTACAGGAGAAACCTCAGCGTGAGCTTCAGGACTCTGCCCGGTGAGCGGACCATCACACACACCTTTCTGAATAACCTTCATCTTTCCCTCGCGGGTCAAAATGACCCAAAGCCCTAAAATTATAGTTTTTTTTTTTTGTCAAATATTTTGATAATATTTTTTCTATTTTTTTATGCAATTTTTGGGATATTTTTTATTTTATGGGTCACCTGGGTCACCTGAGATGTTTGTTAGTAAAGCAAGTTTCACTGGTTCCAGAGCGGTTCGGTCCAGCAAGTGTGACGGTGTCGGACTTGAGTCCAGGTGGCTTGCGTGTGAGCTGGAGTCCAGTCGAGAGTCCGGTCGAGAGTCCGAATCAGAGTCCAGTCCAGAGTCCGGTCCAGAGTACGGTTCAGCCTGAGCAGGTCCAGAGTACGGTCCAGAGTCCGGTCCAGTGTCCGGTCCAGACTCCAGTCCAGTGTCCGGTTCATACTCCGGTCCAGTGTCCGGTTCATACTCCGGTCCAGTGTCCGGTTCATACTCCGGTTCAGAGTCCGGTCCAGAGTCCGGTCCAGCCTGAGCAGGTCCAGTACCGCGTGGAGTACGGAGAGATTCCCAGCGGCCCGGTCCGGACTGTGACTCCGCCCCCCCATCAGAGCTCCGCCCTCCTGACTCAGCTCCGCCCACTCACCAAGTACCTGATCACTGTGACCGCGCTGCACTCCTCCGGCCACCAGAGGGCGCTGTCAGTCCGAGCCTGCACACCTGAAGGTACTTCAACTGTTTGATATTGACACACTTCCTGTTTATGCTAATTAAGAGTGTTGATTAGTTATGTGTGTGTTTCAGTTCTCCCGCCGCTTGCTGACCTCCGGTTGACCCCATTAGGGCGGGGCCTAGTGCAGGTTGATTGGCAGGGGCAGGGGGCGGGGCTTCTGGGCTACTGGGTGAGTTGGAAGAATGAAGATCAGCCTTTGTTCTCCTCAGTGTATCTGCCATCACACACACTGTCCACGCGGCTAACGCATCTGAGCCGCGGCAGCCGCGTGTGTGTGTCGCCGGTGTACCGCAGTGCGCGCGGTGAGGGGCTCTGCTGCACGGCAAACACTTAACGTGCACTAAACACACTTAACACACTTAACGCGCACTTAACACACTTAACATACACTTAACGCACACTTAACACACACTTAACACTCGTAACACACACATAACATACATTTAACACACACTTAACACACACGTAACACACATAACACACTTAATACACACTTTAACACACACTTTACAGGAAAATGTAAAACCTGAACTGGATTCCATACTCAACTACACTGCTGTTCAAAAGTTTTGGATAAGTTCGATTGTTATAGTTTTAAAAGAAGTCTCTTCTGCTCACCAAGGCTGCATTTATTTAATCATTTAAATATTATGACAATTTAAAATAACGGTTTTCTATTTTTTTTATTGTTTTACATTTTTATAATTTTTCACAATATTATTATTATTATTTATCAAATAAATGCAGTCTTGGTGAGCAGAAGAGACTTCTTTTAAAAACATTAAAAATCTTACCGATCCAAAACTTTTTACTGGTAGTTTAACTGTACTTATGCAGCTGAACTGAGCACTGACTAACGAAAATAATAATTAATGTAAAAAGATTATGATTGACAGTTGTGAAAACCTCATGCAATCCCATCCTGACACCTAAAAGCTCCACTGCTGCACACACACACACACACACACACACACTTACAGTGTTTCAGATCTGAGTGTGTTATTATTATCTCTGATATGTGTGTCTACTGCCACCTAGCGAGTGTAAAGCAACATCATCACTCTTATCACTGGATTGATTTTAGTGATAATTCTTTACCAGATCACTGAGATGTTGAGGCTTGAACTGCAGTATTAAAGAGAAGAACCTTTTAAATAATTTGATGAGTGTTTCATTATTTCATATTATTTCACACATCTCAATAAAATACACTTTTATTACAATGATAATCTGCCAAAATAACTAAACAGTTTACTAATGTTAATGTTTATTCTTCTAATTTTGTGTATGTTTTGAGGGAATTGGTGTATATTGTGTTTCTTGTTTATAATGTATTAAACTATTTTCTTAATGTTTCTGGCTCTCACACACCCAGCCAACGATGTTGATTCCCAGAACGGTCCCATAAATAATGAATGAGAACCATATGTGGACAATGTTCAGTGTTATTGAACAATTATTGTTCCTACTGTAAAACCGCAATAAAATACTCTTTAAAACTGTCAAAATGTTGATCTGTTTATTTGGTTGCAAACACCAAGTTATCCGTTTTATTGTAGTAGTAGTAGTAGTAGTAGTAGTAGTAATAACTATATTAACTATACAACGCTCTCTTTTTAGTTGGATTTATGATAATCATATTTATTATACGGTCAAACCTAAATTTATTCAGACACCTTCAACATTTCTCACATTATCACAGTTTATTCGCTTTAGTTTAGAAAATGGTAATAAAATATGAGCAGAACTCAGTTGATATTTGACTTTTGTCCGTCCTTCTGTTAGACTGTCTCACACATGAATTATGTTGAATATCTGTCAGCTGTTAAATTTAACTACACAATTAGATAATACCAGTTTAGCTCAACCAATCACCAAGCAATGCTTCATTTTGTTCAGTCTGTGGTGTAAAAAGGTATAGCAATTTTTATAACTTTACTGTTAGTCCACTTTATGAAGAAGATTTGGGTAAAATATGTCACAGTTTACTTTATTTTGCTATACAATAGTGTCCTGCACCCTAAAGAAAATATAAAAAATTATATCTGGTGTCTGAATAATTTTTGATTTGACTGTATATCAGAGTATAATTAATTTTTCATGTTTTTAAATTTGCGTTGGCTCCCTCAGTCCTGCAGATGGCGCTGTGAGCGTGTTGAACGGTATGTACATCCGCGTGAAAATCAAAATGGCGGCGGCCGCAGGACTGATTCTGCCCGGTGACGGGATCGTAATCGCGGGAAAAATCTACTCGGGTGTCGCGCTTACGCTGGAGAATTGCCTGTTGCCCCCCGAGCGCGTGCACTGCAGCCCCTCGCGCGCTCACGGGCTGTCCGCGCGCACGGAGGAGCAGCTACGTAACCGGATGTGTGAGATGATCCAGAACGCGGGAATTCTGCTCCGTTTGCCTCAGGTTCGCGCGGTTTTATGTTGCCTAGCAACTACCTGTCAACACGATTCCCTTCTGAAAAAAAAAAAGAAGCTTTTAAACCTGATTGAACTGGTCAGCTGGCTCTCAGATTGGCCAAACCGGTCTAGTTCGGGTTTAGAGGGGTTTTAGGTTCTTGTTAGCTGGTCTAACCCCCACCCTGGCCAGTCTAAGACCAGATGTTGTTGTTTCACTAAGCATATAAGGAACATTTCAGTAGCTGGTTGCTGAAACGGCTTAGACTAGTCTTACAACTTAGTCCTTGAATTGAATATGAAAAGTAACTTAACTGGGGCTGGTTGCATAAACATAGCCATTATGTTAATCTGAAACCGCTCCCTATACACTATATTGTGCACTCAAATGTCATACACTATAGGGTACTAATTAGTGAACGAGTGAGCGGTTTCGGACACAGCTGGTGTCTTAAGTTCTAGTATGACCCACTAGCAGTTAGTTAGGGGCAGTCAGTCTTAGTTTTGGTATCAAATTAGACTAATCTACGTTTTTACGTAACTGACTTAAAAAAGCTATAGACAGAAAAAAATGTGATGTCTAACTTCTAAGACTAGTCTTACGCCCGTTTCACACATACTCCGTGTGCAGTGTGTATGCGGTGCAGGAGCAGCACGCGCTATAGTGCTTTCACATGTGCTGCGTTTGCAGTGCGTAACTGATCCACGGCTGGACCACAAACACATACTCACTATTTTTATTTCAAATCCAGAAGTTATGCAGCAACTTTTATTTAAAAAAGTTTTGTCAGCATTGCGATTCTCTTTGTAGGCCTACACATATAGCCTACACTCTTTAATGGACGTATGCACGTTTAAACACAATTTAAACAACGTAGGCCTATTTTTCCATGCATTACTTCTACTTGTATTAAGTTGCTCAAGCAAGTGGTCAATTATTTAACCATGTACTTATATTAAAATCGCAAACATTTTAAATTAAAACTTAAAATTGACAAAAACAGCCAACTCTCATGCCTTTTCTTTTGCATTTAAATTTTAATACAATAAATCTTGCATGTCACAAAGAACTTGTTTTTCCACCTCCACGAATGAGACGAGTGTTGTTCATTATGTTGCCTTGTTGAGGTAAATTGTAGTTTTCCTTGCTTTACCCCGGTCTTAAAGTAAAAAGATGACTGTGAAAAAAAAATTTGGCTAGTATTTAATTAAATACATTTATGGTGAGATTACATTTTATTTAATTAAACGCATTTACGGTGAAATTACTACATTTTCAGGTCCATCTGTGTTCATTTTGACCACGAAACATGCGCTGTCACTTTAATTCAGCGTTTGCAGCACAGCAGAAATAGACTCGGTGTGGAAACGATCGCTGCACTGCTGTATACGCACCGCAACTGGAACGGATTGACGGACTGCATCCGCGTGCAGTGTGAAAGCTCTAACCTGTTAACATGGGTACGGAAAAAAATACGCACCGCATACGCACTGCAAACGGAGCATGTGTGAAACGGGCGTTAGAGGTTCATGCAACAGACCTGTATGAGTTCTAAATAAGCCTGGCTAATATATCAGTCAGTCGCTGATTTCAGTGCTAGTTTAATATTATACATCCCTCATTAGCATGAAAACACAGTTGTTTACGATGTTTTGTCAGGTCGCCATGGCAACGGCCCAGATCCTGTTCCATCGGTTCTTCTACTGTAAATCATTCGTGAGACACTGTGCAGAGGTGAGCCATCTCTAAACTAGCTGTCCGCCACTCTCATGCATGACCTTTAACCTTTAACCCTCTCGTGATGATGCCGCAGACGGTCGCCATGGCGTGTCTTCAGCTCGCGTCTAAGATCGAGGAGGAGCCGCGGCGCGCAAGGGACGTCCTGAACGTCTTCCACTGCCTCAAGCATGCCGCGGGAAACAGGTAATGAGCGTTACAGCGTTACAGCGTGAGTCTGGAGTGTGTTCTGACGCTTCGCTGTCTCCGTCAGGCCTTTCTGCCCCCTGCTGTTGGACGACGGCTACGTCAGCCGCAAGAGTCAAGTGATCAAAGCGGAGCGGCGCGTGCTGAAGGAGCTCGGCTTCTGCGTCCACGTCAAACACCCACACAAGGTCTTTACACGCTCATTTGCCGCATTTCAGGCCAGAAACATACTTTTCACGCAAGTTCAGCCCAAAGCATCTCACAGACAGTGCATATGATGTCATTTTCGTAACGTCCGCGCAAATCAGCATGCAGCCAGGAGAGTAGCACTGTGTGCGCGACGGAGTGGAACCAAAACACGACGCACACCTGGGCCTTTAATGTTCGTTATTTTGTTACTCATCTGTGTAGTCATTGGACGACACTTTGTAAGGTTTACGAGAACATGCTACATGCTAACGCAATAATGAACAGTAAATGTTGGGCTTTACTATTTTTTCCATGTATTGCTCAACTGTGCGAAAGACGCAAAACATGAAGTATACCTGGGCCTTTAATGTCCATTATTCAGTTACTCATCTGTGTAGTCATTGGACGGCACTTTGTAAGATTTACGAGAACATGCTAGATTAACGCAATAATGAACAGTAAATGTTGGGCTATACTATTTTTTTTTTTCGCTTATTGCTCAACCGCGTGAAAGATGGAGTGGAACATAAGACACAAAGTATACCTGGGCGTTTAACGTTCATTATTGCGTTACTGTAACATATTCTCTTTCAAAGTATCGTTGATTGACTACGCAGATGAGTAACACAATAACACCTGTTAAAGACAAAGTTATACTTCGTGTTTTACGTTCAACTCCATCTTTCGCACAGTTGAGCAATACATGAGCAACATAGCATAGCATGTAACGTCCATTATTGCGCTGATATGAACATGTAAAAGGTGTAATTTCTAAAATTGTGACGCATTTCGCAGCGTTTGCGTTCTGGCCTCATGCTGTGTTACCTGTGCAGGTGATCATGGTGTATCTCCAGGTCCTGGAGTGTGAGAAGAACACCAGACTGCTTCAGATAGCCTGGTGAGATCCTGAACTAAACATTGTGATGAAAACACTCACTTGTGTTGTAACGGTCCGTCTGTGTTTCTCCAGGAACTACATGAATGACAGCTTGAGGACTGATGTGTTTTTGAGGTTTAGCGCTGAAACGGTTGCATGTGCGTGTATCTTTCTTTCTGCAAGAGTTTTACAGGTGAATCACATGTTTCTGCTGACGTTGTATTATTTAGATAATTTTATGGTGTTTAACCATTAAACCTGACCTTCACACACATAGCATGTAACAAAAATAAGTTCTAAGAACATTTTGCTAACGTTCCCATTAAAGGAGTAGTTCACTTCAGGATTAAAATCTCCTGATAATTTACTCTCCGCCTCGTCATCCAAGATGTTCATGTCTTTCTTTCTTCAGTCGAACAGAAATGAAGGTTTTAGAGGAACACATTCCAGGATGTTTCTCCATATAGTGTCTTCAATGGGGTCCAACGGGTTGAAGGTCCAGATGTGAGTTTCAGTGCAGCTTCAAAGTCTCGACACGATCCAGCCGAGGAATAAGAGTCTCATCTAGACAAACCAGCGGACATTTTATAACAAAATAAACATTTATATACTTTTTAACCACAAATGCTCGTCTTACACTAGCTGAGATGCGACACACATTACGTAATCAGGTTGAAAGGTCAAGCGTGACGTAGGCGGAAGAACCGACCGAGTGTTTACAAAGCCATGCAAAGACTAAGTCAAGCGCCATTTACAAAATAAATAAAAGGTAAAACAACGATGATGGACGATTTTGAAGTCTTTGAACGATTTCGAGACTTTGAAGCTGCACTGAAACTCACATTCGGACCTTCAACCTGTTGGACCACATTGAAGTCACTATATGGAGAAAACCCTGGAATGTTTTCCTCAAAAACCTTCATTTCTTTTCCACTGAAGAAAGAAACACATGAACATCTTGGATGGCGAGGGGGAGAGTAAATTATCAGGAGATTTTTATTCTGAAGTGAACTACTCCTTTAAGTTCTGAATGTTTTTTAAACATGGTCAGATCCCTCTGCCTGAGCAGCCGCCCTGGTTCTTGTTGTTCGGGGTGTCAGAAGAGGACCTGATTGAGATCAGCTGTTGTATTCTGCGGCTGTACACACTTCGCTGTGATTCGCTGACGGCTCTTCAGCAGCAGGTGGAAGAAACACGGTTAAAGTTGGCGAGCAAACCCGGAGGAAAATCGTTCTCGACACACACCCCGACACGCGAGCCGGCGGCAGGTTTCTCTCCTGCGTCTAAACCTGGTGCGTTCATACATAGTATATACAGTCAAACAACATTCATTCAGACACCCTCAACATTTCTCACATTATCACAGTTTATTCGCTATAGTTTCGAAAATGGGAATAAAATATGAGCAGAACTCAGTTGATATTTGACTGGTTTTGTCCGTCCTTCTGTTAGACTGTCTCACACATGAATTATGTTGAATATCTGTCAGCTGTTAAATTTAACTACACAATTAGATAATACCAGTTTAGCTCAACCAATCACCAAGCAATGCTTCATTGTGTTCAGTCTGTGTGTAAAAAGAGCATTAGCAATTAAAGAAAAAACACTTCAGAAAAACATGATCAGCTCAAAGTGTCGGAGTAATTTTTAGTCCCAAATTGTTAGAAATGTCACTGTATGAAGAATATCTAGGTGTAATATGTCACAGTTTACTTTATTTTGCTCTCCTCACTTACAGAAATGAACTATAGTGTCCTGATCACACTAGTGAAACATATCAAAAATGATCTCTGGTGTCTGAATATTTTTTGGTTTAACTGTATATATACGGAGTTTATATATAAATATAAATATGTTTCTGCTGTACGTTCATTCTCTCGTTCTCTCAGCGACTCCTGCAGAAAACCAGAAGAACCACGAATCTCCGCTGTCGCATCTCGCCCTCAGAAACGCCTGTCGAAAGATCACAAGCCGAGAACGGTGAGCTACACGACTTTACAAGAGTGATGTTAGTCATATTAGTCATATTAGATATTAGTGATTTTAGATATTAGTGATATTAGATAGCTAGTGTTTCGCGTTTCTCTCTCAGTAGGAAGCGTCTGAGTCGCAGTGATGAACGACGAAACACTCGCTGGATCCTGTCTCCTCCCAGACGCAGGTAACCCTCAGCTATAGCATTCACACCTGAGTATATATAACCTGACGGAATAGACAAGTCACATTTATTTATAAAGCACTTAAGCAGCTTTACAGAGATAAGAGGAAAATAATGCAACAAAGTTTGTTTCCAGAAGAAAATAGCGTCACAGTCCAGCTTAAGTGGGTTCAGTGATGGTTCATTTCTGTTGTAAAAAAGTTTTAAATTTAGTTCATTAATATATATATATATAGCCGCTCTGAAGAAAACCGTGATGTCATCGTCCAGCTCAGTTCAGTTCTCAGATCAATAATATTGTTGAATATTAAACAGAATAGTTCCTCCTGTCTGTCTTCCAGGCGCAGTCGTAGCGAGTCCTCTCCATCGCTGTCCGTTTCTCCCGAACACACACACTCCTACAGACACCGACAGAGGGAACGCGAACGAGAGCGGACAAATCGTTCGTCTCGCAGGAGATGATGTCATCAGGTGTGGGGGGGAGTGGCCTAAAACTGACCAATCGTCTGAAGCCGCTTGTATGGATCTAAACTGCCTTGAAAAAAGTATTTTGTATTGTGTATTTTCTGAGAGAGAAATCTAGTCACAGTCTGCATAAGAACTGAAATAAAATGGCAGAATTTTAATAACTGTGTTTTTCTTCCTTTTTTTATTGCAGGAATACATACAGAAATTTTACAAAATACACATATCGACAAACAAAAATGAAACAAAGACAAACAATAATATAAGGATAGACGAAAGAAAAAAAAGGGCAGAGAAAAGAAAGACGTAAAATCTGAAGCGCATGTCCTGTGGGGTGTCGAGTGTTTTGGGGTCATTTAACATCTTTTACCGGTAACACTTTACAATACGGTTCATTAGTTAACATTAGCATGAACTAATAATGAACTGCACTTATACAGCATTTATTAATCTTTGTTCATGCTAATTTCAACATTTACTAATACTTTATTAAAGTCTTGTTAACATTAGTTACTGCACTGTGAACTAACATGAACAGCTGGATTTGTATTAACTAACATTAACAAATACAGTAACAAATGTGTTGCTCATAGTTAGTTCATGTTTGTTAATACATTAACTAATGAACCGTATTGTCCAGTGTTAGCCTTTCTCTCGTCCCTCACTGTCCTTTCCTCCCAATCCTCCAAACAATAACGATAATAATAAAGATAGTAATATGATTTTCTTTTTAAATAAAATGCTTGTTGAAGTATCATCAGCTATTCATTGCTAAACAGTGAAGAGTTTGTTTGGACTGTTGATATTAAGCCCTGTGGGATCGTGGTGGGCTTGCTAATGAATTAGGCTGCTAACTAGTGCGAGTTTAATGAGCCTGATGGGAATGGTCGATCCCTCAGTGCATGTGTATCTCTGGTGGAATCTCACCGGCCCCTCATGGTATCTTCTCCTTCACCAGCAGGACCAGGGTTGGGTTGGTATATATGTGGGTATGAGGTCACTGAGACGTCACCGAGAGAATCTTCATAAATACTGGAAAAACCTCAAGCACTTCGATCACTGGATTGTCCAGTTTTCAGGTGAAACATGGCGGCTCAAGGAAAAGCCTCTCAGCGCACGCCGTCGTCTGCGCTCTACATCGCCATATACACCATTCTGGTGATGCTTGGGAACGTTGGGAACACCACGGTCATCGGAGTGGTCGGAGAAGGGCTTCTTCGGGATTCGGGAGTCATCCGCAGCTCAGATGTGATCCTGGTCAACATGGCTTTCTCCAACCTGATGGTGTCGTTGGCCAGAAACACTCTCCTGGTGATCTCCGACATGGGAGTGGAGGTACGGAAGAGTTACGGGAGTGTGATTGTGGGAAATGTGTGATATAATGTCAGTTGTTGGTTTGGTGTTGAAAAAACGGCAGCTTTAGCTTTACAGTGATAATAGGAGATTACAGTAACAGAGATTGTTGTTAGCGCTAGAATAAAGTTATTGTCCAGATAAAGTTGTTGGTTCGGTGTTGAAAAAACGCTAGCTTTAAAGCTAAATGGTGTATGTCCAAATCAGTGTTTAAATTTAATTCTCGTATGTTCATGTCAAGGGGATGGAAAGGCGTAGCGCCAAAACAATAGTCCCAAACAGATGAATGTAGTAGCCTAACCCTAACCCTAATGTAGGAACTTCTTGAGGAGCGTAGATCCAAAAGCACTCAAAAATCGGAAAAAAGATCCGCACACGAAAATAGGCCAAAAAGCTCACAGGATTTTATTGTCCAGAGGCCACAAATAAAGTGCAAAAGAATGTAAGTTGTGCAAAACGTTTTGCGTCATTTCAACCCTTTAATCAGATGTTCATGTGAAACAAAATTCAACCGTGATCCATGGTGTTGACTGACCCACGAACAAGCGTTGAGGTGCTGGTCTGACAGGTATAGAGGGAGATTTGACATGTAAAACGCTTGGGCTGGTGTAACAGTGCCTTCAGAAGGCGGGCAGGACCGATGGTACTGGGAGATTCCCTTTAGTCTGTATCCCAGTCAGGAATAAAAGGATCAGCATTATATCAAAGCAGACAGTCGGTTTTTAAACCCTGACTGAACCTTCTCTTCAATATCCTCATCTGAAAACATGGAGAGAGCTGAGACTGGTCCAAATGTAAAAATGCTACAGGCTGGTTCTCTCTGGAAAGTTGAAATCTTTGTGTGTTTTTTTCACTTCAACTCGCACCTTTCTAAGGACTTGCTTCGTTATTCAGCCAGAAATGAGGGCTAGTCTTTAGTCGCCTATGCTTGGATGGAGCGACGGAATCCCAAAATGTTGTAGTCTTAACTGGGTGAAGGAGAGCATTGTCTGCTGCTAGTCTGATATTGTTGTGCGTTTGATTTATTTTAATTGCCATTAGCAATTGAAATCATCAGCCTTGTTCCTTCTTCACAGATTTTCCTCAGTAGAAACTGGTGTCGCTTTATGATGGGCATCTGGGTTTGGCTCCGCTCTGCAAACGTTTGGTCGACGTTCTTTCTGAGCATGTTCCACTTCCAGACGCTGCGTCGACTCGCCCCGGCCGCCACGAACGTGCACGGCCACCCCGGACCCCCCAAATCCCTCGTATTCGGCTTGTGCCTCATCTGGAGCCTCAATCTGATCTACTCTATCCCAGCGTTCATCTTCTCCAAGAACGGAGACGAGAACTCCACCGAGGTCAGTCTGTCTATTTATTGGTCAACAGGCTTAATTTAACTTGTGTGTTTCCTTTCGGTTAAAGGGATAGTTCAACCAAAAATGAAAATTAGCCCATGATTTACTCTCCCTCAACTCATCCTAGGTGTATATGACACTATCCATCATTAAAGTGCATCTATCCATTATTAAAGTGCTCCACACGGCTCTGGGGGGTTAATAAAGGCCTTCTGAAGTGAAGCGATGCATTTGTATAAGAAAAATATCTATATTTTAAACTTAAAAGTCAAATAACCTGCTTCCGACCAAACGAACATATGGATTCGACTTAAAGGGATAGATTGAAACAAAAGGTGTGCATGTAAACAATGAATGGCGACTGCAGAAAGCAAAAGCTGAATCCCAGACATTTTGGACGATTTTGACGGCCGGACATGTCCGAGAAAAAGAGGATGGTAACCCCTACTACTCAGCTTTCTCCACAGAACAAGAGCCTGCTAGCTTAGCTTCCAAAAAAAGATGGCTGACACTGTGTGTACATTCTGTGAGTGAGATCCCCCTATGGGCGGGTTGAGGACATGCGGGACAGCTCCCCCTACTGGCTGTAGTCTCTCGCCTCTGGCCAAAAAATTCTCCGATGACGCAAAATGACGATTTTTGCGTCATCGGAGGATTTTTTCCAGACAAAAAATACATAAATCTCTAGTCTCAGGGGAATATGAGGGCGGGAAGCACGGTTATTCGAAAATACTACAGGTTTTCTACTAATACAAAGCTTAATGCTAAATCCTGAAGTATCCCTTTAAGTCTAAGTGCAACTTATGCGAGAAATGCGACACACTGCTGATATTTACACTACGCCATGACGCACTACGCTACTTCTCTCTCAAAGTTGCGCTTTAACTTACTTTCCTCGTAAGTTGAAAGAGGAAAGTCATATACACCTAGGATGACTTGAGGGAGGGTAAATCTGGGCTAATTTTCATTTTTGGATGAACTAACCCTTTGACCTCCGACCCCTCCTCAGACGCTGATGTTGGTGAGCAGCACCACTCGGCCACTGTTGGGATGCATCTGGGATTTTCCGTCAGCCTACAGCGGCCTGGCCTTCGCCACCTCCTCCATGGTGATCCATGAATCCATTCCCATCTTCCTGATGAGCATCACTAACCTGGGCTCCTTGTTTACGCTGTACACTCACGGACGAAAAAGAAGAGCTGCCAACAAGAGTCAGAATGCGCCAGTCGTCACCGGGATCCCTGCGGAGCGACGGGCGGCTAAGGTGAGATGATCTTATCCCAACTCTTAGTGTTTATATCTAACCCTACTGTGGGTAAAAGTCATACCTTTATTTTCAGCAACTGCTGGAAGACCAGATCACAAATGCACAATATGCCGAATAGGATGTTCCAGAATCACACACTTCTTATTATCTAAAGAAAGATCCATCGCTATGATTCTCATGCCAGTCCAATATCTCAATTATATTATTATGGTTGAAGTTCTCTTAGAAAATTATATTACTCAGCAAACTCACTCAGAAATTTTCAGTGAATCCCCCTGTAGTCAATACTTTTATCCCTTAAAACTCATCTTTGAACACCAAAAATTGAAAAAACAAAAATATTCATGCCTTAAAATATCTTGACTGTAACTCGACACCCTCGCCTCATTTAGTATGCGCGGCTCTATGAATATGCAAATGAGCCCCGCCTCCACTCACTCACTCAGCTCAGAGATCCACTGGTTGACGATCACACGTTGATCTGATTGGTTACAAGGTAGTTTGTGACGTCAGAAACACCAGCGATTTCAAAGCGTCTTTGGTTCACTGCAGTTTTAAGGAGGAAATACTCAGCAATGGTGTCGACTTATGAATTTACACATGTTTTGTCTTAAAGCAGATTAAAAACACCACATAGACACATAAAGAAAGCTTGATTTTCACCACAGGGGGATTTTAAAACACCAACCAGCCAAGCTAGAGTTCTCCTGTGTTGATGCACTTACCGGATAAAAAAAATGGATACGCCCCCCAGTGAAATGTAATGTCATCAATAGTTGTGGTTCGTTTTCTCAGCAGAGATTTTAAATGTTTAATAAAAATATTACATGACCTGAAGGTTACATGAACGAAAAGGCCAATTTGGATTTCTTTGGTTCCCTCAAGTTTAAAATTCCAACTGGTTGATAGGAATGTTGTTCCAGGACCAACAAAAGACCTACTAAGCAAGGCAGTCCCAGACCCAAGGTTTAATTATACCATGATGATGTCATTTCCTGAACTAATGATCTTCACTGATGGCCACAGTTCTGCGGGAAGCGTAGGTTCACTGTCCCATGGGAGCTGAGAGCAAGTTCGTTCATGTTTTTGTTTCTCCAGAGAGTAACAGAAGCGTTTCTGCAATAAAGTGGAGGAAGGGGTGTTAGGCATGACTAGATCAGGCTGTTTTTAATTCAGTATCACAGAATAATACTTCTTTATGTGTTTGCTCAGGTGATCTTTGCGCTCAATATCCTCTTCATTTCATCTTGGGGCGCCAGCATCATCTCGATCAACTACTTCAACTATAACCGCGGACCTTCCACGCAGTTCCTGCTAATCGTCGCTCGCATCGCTAACATCACCTTCATCGCGCTGTCGCCCATCGTGCTCGCCGTAGGACACCGGAGACTCCGAGCCTTCATAAAGTCAGTCCTGTCACGTGTAGTCTGACAGACAGCTCTCTATGGACAGCCATCAAAGACATATTATCACTAAAGTGTGTGGCACATTATTTATTTTTAATAAAGTTGCATGTACTTACTCAGAAACGAAGACTCTGTGCCATTCAAATTCCATCTGAAAATGCCGATTCCTGAGTTTGAACTGAGTTTGAATAGGTTGGTTTCACGTGACGTCACGCTGCTGCATCGCGAGAGCGCGAAATTCAGATGGAGGGCAGGAAGTGAAATAGCTGAGGATCTGCCGTCTGAAAAAATGCCAATGTTTTGTGTATTTTACGGCTGCTCCAATCGTTCTAATCGAGAAAAGGGAAAGGGTTTTTATAGAGTACCGAAGATTGTCACTCATAAATGTGAGAAATGTAAAAAGTTCACAGAACAACACCGTAAAAAGTGGATTTTTAACGTAAGTTACATCTGCGATCGGGAGGAGCAGTCTGTTAATGCCCATGTCTGCAGCGACCACTTCGTCGGAGGTATGTTAGCTAGCCAACGTGTTTTTTTGTGTCAGTGTTTATATAGCATTATGTTGTCGTTAAATGCTCATTTACTTAGGTCTCGTTTACACTGTCAGTGAAACGATTTTTTGCTCATGTGACACAGATCCGATGTGTTCTATGACAGTGAAAACAGGCAAAAAACGCATGGATTCGGATATTTAGAGATCGGTTTCAGGCCTCATTCATATGTGGAAATAAATCGGATATGTGCCAATGCGACTGTCAGGCGGATCGAATTTTCTGAGGCATTAGGCAACGTCTCCGCGGTTAAAGCCAATATTTAAAAAATATACTCCGACCAGTCCTGAGAGATCTCTCTCACACACAATAACTGAAGCATATGTGCAATGATGGCACTTTTCGTCCTCCTTCGCCTCATAATCATGGTGATGTTTGGCGAACTTCGCATACATCGCAGAGCTAGTATCAAGTATATTTCACGTTCGTCCATCTGTGCAAGAGAATTTAACCCTTTAAGCATGCGCGATGTTTCAGATAGTATGGCAAGTGTAAACGCATGAATCGGATATGGGTCAGAGAGTTGAAAGAACGTGTAAACGGACTGTCAAAAAAATCGGATAAAGGTACAATACGGACACTCCGCAACGGTTTCCTCCATAGACGTATTCTCCGTGTTTACTTCCTGCCCTCCATCTGAAATCGCCCCGCCTTCGCGCGTCATCATAATCACGTGACTGAAACCCACCTATTGACCGATCAAAGAGGATGCATTGAATTTAAGGAAGTGGAGTTATTTAATGCATTGCATTTCATTTACATTTATGCATTCAGCAGACACTTTCTTACAAATAAGTAACACTTAACAATTCACAAATACAACTTTTGATTTTAATAATGTATTAGTAAGTGTTGAAATTAATATTAACTAAGATTAATAAATGCTGAAGAAGTATTGTTCATTCGTGGTTCATGTTAACTAAGGTCATAAACTAATGTTCACTAATGAACCTTATTGTAAGTGTTATCAATAAGTAAAATAATACATATAAAATCATATAATAATAAGAGGAGTAAGTATTAAAGAAAATATTAGATATGACTAAATAAAAAGGAATTTAATTCGTCCTGAGAGAACATTTCCTGAGAGGAATCTTCATGAATTCACTGAAGGTTTGTCTGTGTTTCTCTCAAGATTATTATACTAGTAGAGACACTAATACGTCTTTATTTCTCATATTATACCTTTCTTATTCTGAGTCTGCAGGGCTTCAGACGAGTGCAGACATACACTAGATCACTTCTGTTATAATCAGCGAAGGGTTTGCACTGTGGGCAGCTTCATTGATTATAATGGGAGTGATTTAACTGTGTCACGTCACTTCACAGGAGAGCGCCAGTGTCCGACAGAGAGTATGACACGAGGTAAACCTTGAGTTTCTTTGTTCAGGGATTGTGTATTTATTTTGCAAACAAGCGCAACAGAATAAATCATGTCCTAAAATAGTTATCTTGCAACAGACTCCAGCGCCTTTCCTTTTTTCCAAGTTATCATTTGGGTTAAACCTGTAACCCAGACTGTTGGGTTAACTGGGCAACCCAGTTATTATGACAGATTAACCCAACATGTTCCCCACCAGATTGCTTTTGATTTTTAACCCAGAATTTTTTAGATAGCAGAGTCTTCAAAATGGATCCAAACAACATGAAGCAGCATACAAGATGGAGGACTCAAACAGGAACACGTAAGAATCTAGCTCTTCTTGTACATTGTGTTATGCAGTGTCTCTGTCCCTGTGTCAGATCTGTGTGTGTGTTGAGTCAAATTGACAGCAGTCTTGAGTTGTTATTATTATCTCTGATATGTGTGTCTACTGCCACCTAGCGATCGTAAAACAACATCATCACAGATCGTTTCCACAAGATTGATTTAACTGATTATTCTTAACCAGTTAACTAAGATGTTGAAGTATGAACCTTAATATTAAATAAGAATACCTGAGTGTTTCGTTATTTTATGCTTCATATTGCCTCTATTCATTTCACACGTCTGACTGAAATGCATTTGCTCCTATTTTACATGATGAGAAGAAGAGATTGCGTATTAAACCTTACAAAGATAACACCATTCATCTCTGTGTCGTGTTTACCGTCGTGTTTACCTCATCACTCTGAATCTGACGCGTGTATCGGCGGGAGATTCTCTGAGGTAAATATTGACCGATCAATTTCTGACTAAATAAATTATAACGACAGATACAAGCTCTATCAAATCAAGACCATTTTATAATTATTATTTTACTTTGAAAACTTTTGGATCATTGAAGAATCATACGCCGTCCGTGTGTTCGCGTTTCTAAGCAGTTTAAAGGGCGCGCGCCGTTTTACGAGCCATCGTCGCGCGCTTTCTGTGGAGCGCGCTTTATTCTTCAAATTAGGACCGCGCTTCAACCTATTTACTTATTTCCCATTTACACAACTTCGCAATCAGTATAGAAAATATGTATTATCCATCCATCCATTCACCAAACCAATCACCTTCTGTAGGGACGCATGTGGAAACCCATTTATGCCATATATGAAAAGAAACATGCTTTTGTAAATCAAAATTATGATAATTATCGATTTAGTACGTCATAATTTTGACTTTTCATCTCATAGGCCTAAACATTCAATTCGATTCACATTTATTTGAACAGCACTTTTCACAATAGCCTACACATCGTTTCAAAGCAGCTTTACAGAAAATGCCACATTACAATTTACAGTGATCTGTTATCAGAGTTAACTGTCTAAGTTATGTATTTCAGAAATGTAGCTACATTTACAAATCACAGTTAGCTAAAATTTTATACATTTAAACAATGTAATTATTTAAGGCAGAAACAATGAGCTCACTGAAGTAATGCATACTTGTTTGTTAACAAATGATTATGACATATAGAAATTTGTTGCATAATTATGACTTAGTGGACTTTTTATGTCATAATTATGATTTACGAAAGCATGATTTTTTTCCCCTTATGTGCCGGAAATGGGCTTCCATAGTTGCGGCGTATATAATGAGATATATTTGAGGTAATACAAATTTGCATGCTAAAAACTAAGTATTTAATGATAACAGATTGTTGCTATGTTTAATATGAAAATAAACGTGTTCGAAACATCTTTCACTCAGATTCAGATCTCTCTTTGTATGTCTTTCAGGTCAGAGGTCATGGTGTGTCTTTCTCCTGGACGCACAATCACTAACATAGTGGAAAGACAGATAGTGATGTCTTTGGGTGAGGGAATCTGGTCTCCTTCTGAAAAGAGAGTTGAAATAAAATTGGAAGCATCACCATAATTGGCATGATTGTGTGATGGATAGATGAAAATGTGAAAAACTATACTTTATGAAGAAGACGCATAATTTGCACAATGTACTCTGTAGCATATGTGACACACATTTTGTGTCGAGAGGATCATTTCTAGAAAGTACAAAGAACTAGAGATGTTAAATCCCAGCTTTGGCTTTTCCGGGACCCACACTCTGTGGAATTGTGGTGGGTTTACTAATGAATTAGACTGCTAACTAGTGCGAGTTTAATTAGCCTGGTGGGGATAGTTAATCCCTCGAGTGTGAAGATGCAAGTTCAGCTCATGTGTCCCAAAACATCCATATCTCTGGTGGAATCTCACCTGCCAATCACTGCATCTTCTCCTATGACAGCGGGACCGGGATTCAGCGGATGTTGGGATTTATATGGTAACCATGATCCATAAAAGGGGCTTGCGGTCGGTGGGAGGAGAGGAAGGCGTTGGGATGGAGAAAATACAACATCACTGAGACTTTCTGAGAGACGCTCCATTTATGATTGAAGTCTGAAGAACATGGCCCCTCAAAGAAAGCCCTCAAGCCTCAGTCAGCACATCTATTTGTCTCCGTTCTACTTCGCGCTCTACGTGGTTCTGGTCCTGCTTGGGAACGTTGGGAACACCATGGTCATCGGAGTGGTCGGCCAAAGCCTTATCCGGGATTCGGGAGTCGTCAGGAGCTCAGATGTGATCCTGGTCAACATGGCTTTCTCCAGCCTGATGGTGTCGTTGGTGAGAAACACAGTCGTGATGGTGTCCGATCTGGGAGCGGAGGTATGCAGGAATTCCCTCATGGATGAACGCTTGGTTGGATGTATAACTGTTAATGAATGAATGGACGTTGAGGTATGGAGATGGGATTCCGGTCTGGGTTCAATCTCTAGACAAACCACTGAAATGAGTGTGAACCCAGTCTGGAGTCTTTGAGAAGGCTTTGAGCTGTGTAAATGTCAAGTCAAGTCTCCTTTATTTATATAGTTTCAAAGCAGCTTTACAGTGATAACAGGAATATAATGCAAGTTACAAGAGATTGTTTCACATCTGTTGATTCGTTCTAGTTTAATTGGGTCAATGTTAGAGTTTGATTCATTGTTAAGAGTTAACAATTGTTCAGTCAAAACCAACAAAAATCCCATTTGAACTCTAATCAAGTGTTGCTTATTGAGATTTGCCAGACATCGGTTGCCTTTTGAAATGCTAAGACATGTTGTGTTTGTTGACGCAAGTGTGTTTTGCTAGTTTCAGCCTGACGCAGTTTTCATTTTCACGTCCTGCTCCACGTTGTTTAAATAGCGAATGCATTAACGCCCATTCGTTCGCCCATGGGCTGCTGGTGTGAGGACGAGTGTGTGTTCAGGAGCATTGCTGGAGCGCTGCTGTTTTGAGGAACTGAAATAGACTGAGCCGTGAACCGACTGAACCTGCTCTAAAGTCAACGGCGCAGTATTCTTTTTGTTATTTAAAGAGCGCGTTAGTAATGTGCGCCTATAGGTGGATCCACAACGCGTGTACCATCTGCTTATTACACACACACTCTGCTTATTACACACACACTCTGCTTATTACACACACACTCTGCTTATTACACACACAGGGATGCGCAGCAACACACAAACATGGCAAATATTAAAAAATAAAAGGATTACAGTGTAAAAGATTAATATTGTGAACATAAAGATATGGTGGAATCCGGCTTGTCCCATAGATTGTCTGTTTGCGCTTTTACCTCACACACACACACACACACACACACACACACACAGCTTTAACTTCACACACAAGCAGATCCGTTTCCTCGCTAGTGAAGCGTTCCGTTTTTCAGCTTGCAAATTCCTCCATGTAAATAGCGAATCCGCCGCGGCACGAGCGCAACTGGCTTTTAAAGTGAATGGGAGACGAGACTCTGATTGGTTTATTGCACGTTACGCCGGAAACAAACCCATTACTCATTAAGAGAATAGAAACAAAACACACCCATTACTCATTAAGAGAATAGGGATGACCCTTTTAGACCATGCGCCGGGAGCGCCGACCATTTGTCCCGTCATTAAACTAGCAGAAGTGGATTCGGACACGCCCAGAGTGCACTTTAGACCATGCGCTTAGATCCTTAAAATAGGGCCCTAGTGTTTCCTCTGACAGGACTGTATTTACTGTATTTAACTGAATGCTCTGTATCATCAACACGTCTGTTTCCTCACAGATTGTCCTCACCAGAGAAATGTGTCACCTCATGATGGGCATCTGGGTTTGGATCCGCTCCGCAAACGTTTGGTCGACGTTCTTCCTGAGCGCGTTCCACTTCCAGACGCTGCGCCGTGTGGCTCCGCCGGTGATTAGCCTTCACGGGCCCCGCGGACCCCCCAGACCCCTCGTGCTCGGCTTCGGCCTCATCTGGAGCCTCAACCTGGGCTACGCCATCCCAGCCTTCATCTTCTCCAAGAACGGGGACGAGAACTCCACCGAGGTCAGTCTGTGTCTGTGTCGTGAATCCCGCGGGAAACAAAATCACCATTAATCACGGGATTGGGACGGGACAGGAAGAAATGTCAGCGGGAGTGGGCGGGACCGGGAATCGTAATAACACTATAATACGCCATTTTATACACAAATATACCATTTATATTTGAAATAAACTATATATTTTAATTTTGAACTCAATTCTAGTTGCCCTGTCTCTTTATGCTCTCCTGTTTGCTCTGGTGTGGCTGGTTAAGTGAACGACGTGCTCCACCCGTAACAGTTGCCAACCACCAGTAATATAAGAGAAGAAGAAGGCTTCTTCATGCACTCTGTAGCCGCTAAAATCACAATCAAAATGGAGTCAGACATGAAAGCCACGCTGCAACCCTAATGTCGGAAATTTACGACATGAAATTTAGAAATGTTCTGTATTTTTTACTGTGACAGATTCCAGCCAAAAAAACACAACACGGGAGTGGGAGGAAATGGGAGTCATTCTTCTGGGATTGGGATGGGACGGGATTTTTTTTGTGGGAGTGGGACGGGAGAGGTTTGAAAATCCTCTCCTGTGTCATCGTCTAGTCTGTGTGTGTTTATGATCAACATTCAGCTTGTGTTTGACCTCCGACCCCTCCTCAGACGCTGATGTTGGTGAGCAGCACCACTCGGCCACTGCTGGGATGCATCTGGGATTTTCCGTCGACCTACAGCGGCCTGGCCTTCGCCACCTCCTCCATGGTGATCCATGAATCCATTCCCATCTTCCTGATGAGCGTCACTAACCTGGGCTCCTTGTTTACGCTGTACACTCACGGACACACTCGCAAGAGTCAGGACGCGCCGGTCGTCACCCGGATCCCAGCGGAGCGACGGGCCGCCAAGGTGAGGAGCTAATCTCACGGGGCATAAATCAGGAGCGCTTCGGAATATAGACCCAAAGTTGGTTGGAGACGCTTAACAGGAGTGTCGATTATTGCAGGAGTCAAAGAACATCAAAACATTACAGTGTAAAAATGTTATATGTTTAAGTTTATGGAAAGCAAACGTACTAAACATTTACATTTTTATAATTTTAAAATATCTACTTTACAAAAAAAAATTGACACTGAAATCGCAAGAAAATTAAAGCCATGCGTCTAACCAAGTTGTGTACCAAATTTGAAGTTGATATCACAAAAATGTAGCTTCCTATATCGAAATTATGAGATAAATCGAAGTCTTAATGATGAGATGAAATGTTGAAATTGTGACAAAGTCAAAATTATGACACACCAATTAATAATTATGAGATTAAAAAGTCAAAATTATGGCATTATGGCAAAATAACTAGAACATAAAAAGTAAAAATTATGAGATAAATGTTGTAATTATGGCATAAAAAGTCTGAATTATGACAAGTCAAAAAAATAACATACTACGTATAAATGATGAGATGAAAAGTTTAAATTGTGACAAGAAAAAAATCTAAATTATGAGATTAAAAAGTAACAATTATGCCATTATTGGAAATATAAGTGATAATTAGAAAATAAAAAAGTCAGAATTTTGACCTTATATCATAACAATATCATTATATCATGATATTGAAAGTGTGACATAAAAAGTCATAATCATGAGGTTAAAAAGTCAAAATTATGGCATTATGGCAATATAAGTGATAACTAGGACATACAAAGTAGCAATTTTGAGATTTTTAGGCGCTTTGCTAAAAGAACACCCACACATCCACTGAATTTTAATGCATTTTCCTGTCACAAATGAATCATTTTCCAATTGTGTGTTTTAAGCGTTCAGATGACGATGATTGCTTTTGTGTGTGTGTGTGTGTGTGTGTGTGTGTGTTTGCTCAGGTGATTCTGGCGCTCAACATCCTCTTCATCTCGTCTTGGGGAACTAACGTGATCTCGGTCAACTACTTCAACTATAACCGCGGATCTTCCACCGAGTTCCTGCTAATCATCGCTCGCTTCGCTAACATGAGCTTCATCGCGCTGTCGCCCATCGTGCTCGCCGTGGGACACCGGAGACTCCGAGCCTTCATAAAGTCAGTCCTGGCCCGTCTCTGTCCGTCGGGATAGACTTCACAATGTGATCATGTCTTGTGTGTGTTTGACTGATTAAACTCACGAATGAACGACAGTGAATCAGTTCAGACTCTTTTTTCCTCATCTAAGATCATCTGAAGGGAAATGTGTGTGTGTGTCTATATGTCTAAGTCTATATGTGTGTGTGTGTGTGTGTGTGTGTGTGCAGTGTTTAAATGAAGTCATGCTCATGCTTTAAGCCACGTACAGAAAGTGTGTCGAAAAGAAACCCGTTTTCCACACTTCACTTGTACAGAGTGTTTCTGTGTCGTGCGAGGCGATTACCAACACACCACTGGCACTGCGGATCATACAAAACCACCTTGACTGATGTTCAGATGCCAAGCATGTTAATGTTGCAGGGAAACGCAGAAATGAGGAAAAGCTTAAAACAAGATTCGACTTACTGCAATAAAACACTGTCGATTGTGACTGGAAATGAACATTATTAATCTCAGATTCATTCAATATTTACTGGAGTTTTATGATCAGTGCGTGAATGTATGAATTACCTTCTCTACAGAATCATTAAAAAGTCAAAATTAGGACATTATGGCAAAATAAGTGATAACTAGGACATAAAAAGTCACAATTATAAGATAAAAGTGGAAATTATGACATAAAAAGTTCAAATTGGGATAAATTATGAGATTAAAAAGTAGAAAGTATGGCAATATAAGTGATAATTAGGACAAAAAGTGATAATTTCAACATTTTATATCATAACTAGAACATAAAAAAAATTGAAATTTGAAATTATGGCATAAAGAGTCTGAATATGAATATGAGATTAAAAAGTAACAATTATGGCTATATAAGTGATAATTAGGACATACAACGTCAGAATATTTACTTCATATTACAACTAGGACTTAAAAAGTCAAAAATAGGACATACTAAGTCATAATTATGAGATACAAATCTAAATTATGACATAAATCTAAATTATAAAATGTATAGATGAAATTGTGACAAAGTCAAAACTTTAGCATTTTGGCAATATTAGTGATCATTAGGACATGCAAAGTAACAATTTTGACATTTTATATCATAACTAGAACAAAAAAAATCTAAACTATGAGATAAAAATTTAAATGATGGCATAAAAAAGCGAAATTGACAAAATGTTATAATTATTACACCAAGTCATAATTATGAGATACAAATCTAAATTATGACATAAATCTAAATTATGAAATAAATCTAAATTATAAAATGTATAGATGAAATTGTGACAAAGTCAAAACTTTAGCATTTTGGCAATATTAGTGATCATTAGGACATGCAAATAACAATTTTGACATTTTATATCTTAACTAGAACAAAAAAAAGTAAACTGAGATAAAAATTTTAATAATGGCATAAAAAAGTGAAATTGACTAAATGTTAAAATGTGGACCCTAAGTCATAATTATGAGATACATCTAAATTATGAGATGAAAAGTTGAAATTGTCACACGATTAAAAAGTCAAAATTATGGCAATAATAGTGATCATTAGGACATACAAAGTAACAATTTTGACAATTTATATCATAACTAGGACATAAAAAATCTAAACTATGAGATAAAAGTTGAAATTATGGCATAAAAAAGTGAAATTTACAAAATGTTATAATTATTACAAGTCATAATTATTAGCTAAATCTAAATTGTGTGACACGATTAAAAAGTCAGAATTATAGCATTATAGCAATATTAGTGATAATTAGGACATACAAATTGATAATTTCAACATTTTATATCATAACTAGGGCAAAACACATTCATAATTATGAGATAAAAGTCTAAAAGTCTAGTCGTGTCTATTGTGACACGATAAAAAAGTACAAATTATGGCATTATGGCAATATTAGTGATAATTAGGACATACAATTTATATCATAACTAGGACTTAAAACGTCAAAATAATGAGATAAACTCTAACATAATGACTTATAATTGTGATTTACCGAAGCATGATTGTTTTCTGAGGTGTTTCCAGTCTCGTCAGCTCATATCTGGTGTCTCTTCCCCATGTGTGCCCATGTGTCCTGGTGTCCGAGTCACTTCTTCTCGCTCTGTGGCGTTTTCCCGTGCGACTCGTTCGTCTGTCCGCTGTTCTCGCGGCGCTGCTCCACCTCGGCCCGCCGGACCCACCGCGCACACCGCTCCAGAAGCCTGCCGATCCTGCGCCGTAGCTTCCCGTGTCCCAGCGCCACCACCAGCGGACTGAAGCCCACGAACAGCGAGGCGGAGAAGTGCGCGATGGTTAGCAGCGCCTCCACGTGTTTCCCGCCGTTGTGGTTATAGTAGGTGACGGCGGCGACTTGCAGAACCCAACAGCTCACGAATAACGCCACTAGCGCCATGATCACGTGACCCGCCTTCCGCTCGCTGGACACGTGAGGCTCCACCGCGCCGCCGCCAGACACCGCCCGGATGTGCTTAGCGAGCGCGTGCAGCGTAGCGAGATTCGTTCCCAGCATTAGAATGAGCGGCAGCACTTCGTTTAGCACTAGCGACGTGGAGGCGAAAGCATATCCGTGGCGCTCGCTAGGAAACTTCCAAACGCAGCCCAGCAGGGGACGCGTCGTACAGCTAATCACCATTATCTCCACTGTAGCGTTCCCGCGCGCATGTGTGGTGTAGACTAGCGCGGGCAGGGAGAACAGCAGGTTAGCGAGCCACACGGCGGACAGGAGCGCACACACGCGCAGACGCTCGCGCCGGAGACCCTGCGGGCCCATGGACACGTGCTGCCGCCGCAAGGTCGCGCAGTGGAAGCCGCTGAGAGCTAGCGTAGCCCAGCAGCTCACCGCGCGCCACCACACCCACAGTAGCATGAACACGCGGCACCAGCCGGAGCTCAGCCGCACCTCCAGGCCCAGATCCGACACGAAGATCGGCACCGTGCGGAAGAGCGACGTTAGCAGGTTCGCTAGGCACAGGTTCACCAGGATGGTGTCGGACGGCGGCAGGTGACGAGAGGAGCTTTCCTTCGAGCACTGGAACACCTGAACACACACACACACACATCACATTCAGCACTGGAACACCTGAACACACACACACACACACACATCACATTCAGCACTGGAACACCTGAACACACACACACACACACACACACACATCACATTCAGCACT
>JAJAQA010000006.1:50501423-50523923 GCA_021464565.1 Rutilus rutilus
AGTTTATGGTTCCCAGAACGTTATTTTATTGTTACATAAAAATAAAACCAAAAAAGAACGTTCTCCTAACGTAAGTATTTGGTTCCCAAAAAAATAACCAAAAAATAACATTAGGGGAACGTTCTGTGTTAACTGGGTTAACGTTAATAGATTCTTTGGTATCTCTACAATAAGGTTCATATTAGTTAGGCTAATGTATTAACTAATATGAACTAACAATGATCAATACATTTGTTACAGTATTTATTCATCTTTGTTAATGTTAGTTAATAAAAATACAGCAGTTCATTGTTTGTTCATGTTAGTTCACGGTGCAGTAGGCTAACTATCACACAACCTTGATTTTAATAATGTATTAGTAAATGTTGAATTTAATATTAACTAAGATTAATAAATGCTGTAGAAGTATTGTTCATTCTTAGTTCATGTTAAGGTAGTTAACTAATGTTAACTAATGAACATATTTGAAGAATTATAAATGGAATGTTTCCTTAACGTTCATATTAAACCAATAAAAAACGTTTAAAGAAATAAATAAATGGACGTTTCGAACATTTAGAAATAATGTTTTAATGGGAACTTCAGCTCGTTAATGGCAAGTAGGCTAGCGTGTGACAACATGCCCCACACTGTGTGTTTTTCACATGTTCCCCGTGTTTTCTATTGATGTATGTCTCAATGTTTGTGTCTAAACAGAACTAACCCACCCTGATGAGTAAAAGTCTTATTAATTTCTGCTGATGAAGATCATCGGGCACTTATTCTCAGGGGTTTTATTAAACTGTGCGTCTGATTCTGCATGTTCCCATCATTAGAGTAAGCGCTGACTCAATCCTTGCGATCAACACGCGTGTGTGTGTTTGAGCCGAATCATCTCTTTATGATGATGATGATGATGATGATGATGACGGTGAATATTTCACGGCGCGCGCACGTCATTCTCACGCAGCCTTTGTTTACCTCGAGACTTTCTCATTTAATGCTTGTTTCCGCCACGGAATAAAACAATTTAAAAGATAATTGCGACTTTTTATCTCACAATTCTTATTGTTTTTCTCGTAAAATGCGATTTTTTTATCACGCAATTCTGACTTAATAACTCGCAATTGTGAGAAAAAAAAGTTTAAATTATCTTTTAAATTGTTTTATTCCGGAAACAAGCTTCCATATTTTAAATTATGTATGGTGATGATTCAACATTTTGACAAGTATTACTGCTGATGAACACTAGATGGCGTCAAATTCAAGCTGAAAATACACAGCGAAGAAGGAGAAAAACTATAAACTAATCATACATTAAATTTACAAACTGTGCTCGTGAGGTTTTCTCACACAGAAGTACAGAATCTTTCTGATATTTATTCACAACCAGTCACGTGTTACAGGGTGTTTTTGTTTTTGTTTTTTATGAACACGTGATGGCCCGCCTGTTGAAGCCTGCTATCATATTCACGTATTTTCAGTAAAACAATGAAATGCAAAATTCATGGAACACACAACAAATCAAACCATCAGTTGTTTATTCGCTTCTTCTACTATATCTTTGAACGTGCTTAAAAACCTGAAATAAGCCTTCATGTAAAAAAAACAATAACATGGTATATAAGTGCAGATTCATTAAACATTATTAAGTTGGTTAATTTAATTAATTATAATGATTAATATAGAGCTTTTTTTTTTTTAGAATTGTTGATGATTTTTTATTATTATTAACAAGACAGTGACATGTACACATAAAGGGGAGAAAAGAAAAAACAACAAAAACAGAGGAAAAAAACAGCAAACCATAGATGTATATAATACTGAATATGATATTCCAGTGTTTAGCCTATTGATTATATTTTTCTGGTGATGTTGTGGGTAAAACATATAGATATAAATTCACTGAGTGATAAATGGATATCAAGACAAAGAAATCGTCTGGTTTCTGACAGAGATAAAGTGAGAATGAACGAAAGGCGAGAGGAAGTATGCTAATTAACACAGTTATTAAACGCGCGAGCGCGCGCGCACAGACACATGCGCGCTCTCGTCCGGCGGCTGCAGCGGAAGGTTTTCTCTGAGGTAATCTTTAAATCTCCATCTTTATTTACAACAAATCATTATCAGTCTGCTTAATAATAATGTTAATCGATGTTGTTTTGTTCGTCTGGTATTCAGAGATTCAGCCGTTAGTGTTTTGTTTGCTTTTTAGCGACGCACGAGTCAGTGTTTGGCGTTAATTCGGTGTTTTTTTTTCTTTCTATTCAGGTCGCGCGCACCGGTGTGATGGCGACCGCACGTCTCCGCATCTGTCCGTCGATTGTGAATAAATAAGAGATATAAATCAGACATGGCAGGCCATCAGGGATCAGTGTTCCTCCGCTACTCCTTCCCGGTTCTGCTGCTTCTAAGCAGAGCTCTACCGAACCGGACCAGCAGCATCCGTGATGCCCAATACAGTAATAATAACACCAATAAAGACTCCAAGCGGATACCAAAGCTACAGGACAACAGCACTACTGTAAGATGGTGGCGTGTTTTGGATGAAGTCGGGCCGCTGTGTGCATACCGCACTCTTGAGGAAGGTGACCCAGGGCGTTTGTGTTTCCGGTATACGCGACCGGACTTCCGGTGCGCCGGCGCTACCTGTCGACAGGTGAGCTCACCTGACCGACAGCTCACGGCGAACATCCTGTCCAACGGAAGCGTGTTCGTTCAGTGGACGGCTCATGCGAGCCCCGCTCACGGGCCTGCGGGCGGCTTCCGGCTCAGTTGCTGGTGGAACGGCAGCTACACGCAGTTCGAATGCGCCGGCGTGCATTTAGGCAGCAGCTGCCGCGATTATTTACTCACCGAGCTGCACGCTAACGTACCGTACCGCCTCTGCGTGCGGCCCTACGCCCTCGACCGGGCCGAAGCCTGCGTGGATTTCAGCCTCGAGCACAGCGGGATGCAGGACATCGTTATCGCCATGACAACAGTGGGCGGAGCCATCTGCGTGATGCTGGTCATCATTTGCCTGCTGGTGGCGTACATCACCGAAAACATCATGAACCCGACGGCGCAGCACACGCTCACGGCGCAGCACTCGCACAGATCGCACCTGCACACACACCTGTGAAGAGAAACATCGTTATCGTCGTCGCGCACACACTCACCTTACAGCTCAGGATCGGAAACAAAGTGCAGGATTAATGTAGAAAGAGACGCAGGTCCACAGAGCTCTACTTACACACAGGCTGTGTTCGGAATGGAGTACTTGCCTACTATTGACTGATTAATGCGCGGTATACACCGCTAATTGTGTACGATTATTCTTAAATAGTACGCAATAGTACACCGTACACCCAGCTAACAAATTTATGTCCACATGTTATTTAAAAGGTTACGATAATGTTAGTATAATAACGTTTACTTGTAAAATTCCAAGAACTTTAGTGTTAACTTTAAGCAAATATCTTAAATATCATAAGGACGTTGTGAGAATGTCGTTCTGATGACATTTTCTCTCAACGTTATGAGAACGTTCATCAAGTACAAATATCATAACGATGTTCCAAGAACTTTGAAAAAAAAACCTACAAACGTTTTACTTGTACATGTACGTAACCTTCACCAAACGTCGCCTGTTAGCTGGGTTTTATTTTGCATGTTTTAGTGTAATCACTTTTTTGGTTTTTTTAGTTCAATCAAATAATGAGTTGAGAAAGAAATTTTAAAGTTCACAACTCAAAATGGGAGGTCAAGTCAAACGCAGTGCATTGTGGGGTACAGTATACAACAGCAATAGTAGAAATAATGCTATTCCGAACATAGCCACACACCGACAAGCTTTTTTCCTGTGTTTATGTGTGTTTTCATCTATAGTCTCGTTTAATAATCCCGTTTACCAAAAAACTGTGCACTCACTGATATGTAGACTATAGAAATATTTGTTTTAGAAATGCAAGTCAATAAATCATTAACTGCATATGATGGTTCTGTGTGCGGTAATAATGGAGTTTAAGTGATCTGGCTGTAGTGGAAGAAAAACTGTAGTTTTGTACTCTAATGCTCCCAATAATTTACAGTATGCCTTAACTTTACACAACTCTTCTAATTCTGAGTTAGTGATACGAGTTCGTCATTTTCACCAGAACAAGGACCCACTGACTGACAGTCATTATACTGTGCTTTTTCTCTGTAACACAAAACTTGTGTGTCAATAAATGAGGGGTGAATTTAATAAAGTTTTATTGTTTTTTATTTTATTTCCCAAAATAAACAAACTGATACACACAAATTACACTGTCATCTTCTAATAGCAAAAGGAAGTTTTGGAAACCTGAAACTACGGTCATTTCTCACAGTGAGATTTTGGTGTGACGTCTATGATTTGATCAAATGTTATGTGAATCCTAACTTTGAATTTACATACAGAAATGTAAATTTTGGCTTTCATGAATGTGAAAAGAAAAGTAAACATTTATTTTATAAACCTTATTTCTCTGTTAGCTAAATGTCACATTCACAAATGTAATTTTTTTTAGATTTAAACTTGAAATGAAAATGTATTTTGAATCTATTGAGTTCTCTAAAAACCTAAAAGCTATGAGAACACTGGCTGTGTTTAAGGACTTGGCACTTAATCTGGACTGAAAGACTCTGGAGTATTGTATTATGTTATGACAATGACGATTATTGTTGTTCTTTTTTTTTCTTCATTTCTTCAAGCATTTCATAAAAAATTTAAATAAAATATCTGTAATAAAAAATAAATAAAAAACAGTGTCTAAAAGCTGCTATGTGACGAGGTGTACAGCAAACAAGCTAAACAACCCAAAAATAAGTGTTTATAAGCTGTCGACCACAAAAAACGAGCGTTTAAGGACACAAAAGTGGATATCGGCTGGAACGAATGGGTAAACTGTGGGATCCTGACACATATGCACTAAAACTACACTATATGTGTGCAGTAACATTTCATCACTGGTAAGTCAAATATCAAAATGTTAGTTTTATATTATATTTCAGTAAGCTAAGCTATCTTGTCGCCTCTAGTGGGCGTAATAGTCCAGTCATTTTATGAAAAAAGGTTGAACAAATTGCAACAGAAGCAAACTCAACTGATTTTGTATCCTCAATATGTCCTGAATAAGGGGAAAAAGCCCCGAAGAATCCCATAGGTGGAAGTTTAGAAAAAGACCCAAATATTCATACGCCTATTCATTCTTTCTCTTTCTCTTACGGGACTGTTTCTGGGGATTCACTTTTTATTTTACTTACCTTTTGTCTTCTGCATTTTCCTTACCATTGTCTCCTGTCCTTCCCTCAGACTCGTCTCCCAGAAACAGTCCCACAGCCCCAAACCCCATCACTGCAATAATAATTAATAAAGGCTGGTTTCTAAAGTACTTCTTCCTGCCTCTATGTATTGATGCTCATGGGTAGCCTAAATGGGTTCCATTCAGACCTTAACATTATGTATTTTACTGTTATGTGTCAACAAGATTCAACAAGACATTTTTACCTGGCTATACCCAATGTTTAGACCTGTTGTGGTATTTATGCAAATTAGCACATACGTAATTAGATTATGCACCATTTGTCAATGTTAACAAACAATTTAAAAAAAACTTGTAATACATTTTTTGTTTGTCTTGATGTAAGTAATCAACTCAGTAATTTTCATGGTGATATCTAAAGGTTAAAACTTTTACCCTATTCACGTAAGAGAAAGAATGAATAGGCGTATGAATAGGATATATTTGGGTCTTTTTCAAAACTTTCCCCGGGTTTTTTCGGGACTTTTTTCCCCTTACTCAGGACATATTGAGGATACAAAATCAGTTGAGTTTGCTTCTGTTGCAATTTGTTCAAGGTTGACCCCCATTTTGGCTTAAAATGACTGTAAGTTAGTTCTCAGAGTAGTCTAAACTGCCTGTATCCACTTTTGACCCTTAAAGGGTTAATTCACCCAAAAATGCTAATTCTGTCATTAATTATTAGCTCTCATGTCGTTCACAGTCTACCACTTTCAAGCCTCAGAAATCCATGTGACTCCAGTGATTTAACCCCATTTTAATGAAGTGACGCGTAACTTTTTTTCACTTTGTGTCCTTAAACACTCTTTTTTGGTGGTCGACAGCTTATAAACACTTATTTCTGGGTTGTTTAGCTTGTTTGCTGTACACCTCGTCACATAGAAGCTTTTAGACATTGTTTTGTTTTTTGTCATAAGTCAGAAATGACGAGGAGGCAGCTTCACACAATACAGAGTCGATGGAGACTGTTTGTTTCCCCCCCGATGGGCGTGACCTAAATGCGCTCTGTGTCTATTGGCTTTCGTGAGGCTCCGCCCACTCCCTCCCCCTATTGTGACGCACGACTGACAGCTGCGCAGCTCCTCCGCCATTTTCTTCCCCTCAGCGGACCTGAGTAGAGCTGTGTAACCGAGCTCTCGTTCCGAAGCGTTCCCCTCAAACCCGTTATACCCTCACCGGGCTTTAGATCGCGATGCCGGCCCACCCGTTGCGTGTCGCGGTCGTGTGCTCCAGCAACCAGAACCGCAGCATGGAAGCGCACAACATCCTGAGGTAACAACGAGAAAAAACCAGCCGGACCCAGCCGAACTTGAGCCGGTTTCTTCATTATTTCGTCGTTCGGTATTTTCACACGGTCTAAAAGCGCATCGGAATCGAACCGGGCCAGTCAGATAGCGAGAAGCGAACCGAGGGGGCTCGCGAGAATCCTTATAAACATATTTCACATTTACGCTAGGTTTTTTTTTTTTTTTTTTTTACAGTAAGAAACGCGTCGAGCAACACGGAAGCAGATGAAGATCGTCTAAAAGAGTCAAATAAAAAAAAGAACGTTCTGTAATAAAGTAGTAAGGCCAATTAAATTATAAAAAGACTTTTATTTTTATATTGTTAATAATGGTTCCCTCACAAAAACGCAGTACCCTGGTGGTACATCAGATGGTAATACCATGGTACTACTGATCCATTACCAGATTTATATACCATGGTATTTCAAATAATAATAGCACAGTACATGTCCTAAATCCATTGTAGTTTTTTGTTAGCCAGATAAAATTAGATCATCTTATTTTAGAAAATCGAAAATCTCAGGTGAGTAGTGCGTATATTCAGTGACTGGTTGCGTAAACTGCTTAAGACTAGTTTAAAAAACAACAAAAACTAGTCATCTAAATTTATTCAAGCCTGGACATAATTTTATAAAGTCAGTTACTTAAAAGGTAGATTTCCTATTCAAATTAGACCAAAGACTAGTTAGCGACACAATCTGGGCTAGGTTTATCTAGGTGAGGTAATTGATCTCAGGTAAGTCGCCTCAGGTTGAACAGGGTTTTTTCCTCACGTGTGTGTGTTTGCTGTTCTGATCTCTTGTGGTTTCTCACTGTCTCTCTGTTATTCCTTCAGCAAGCGAGGGTTTGATGTGCGCTCCTTCGGCACAGGGACCCACGTGAAACTCCCGGGACCCGCTCCGGACAAACCCAACATTTATGACTTCAAAACCACTTATGAGCAGATGTACAACGACTTGGTCCGTAAAGACAAGGAACTGTATCCCTAGCGCACACACAGAAACACACCTGACAGATCTGACAGGGAAGATCCATCATCATCAACACTGACCCAGCTTAAAATGACTCACACACAGGGTTAAAAATGTCCACTGTGGACGCCAATATAGTTATTGTTATAGTTATAATTATTGAACGGCCCTTTATCTTAGGAACTCCAGTATACAGGTTAAATATGGTTAAATCGCAAGAACTTCAGTCCTGTTTTAACTAGTTTAACTGATAAGTGCCTCTTCTCCTTCTCTTCTGAACTCCATGTGAAACATAATCCTCACATTTTATCCAAAGTTGACGTGCATTGCTTTTGATCAGCTCCTGGTTTCCCTAGGAATCGAACCCGTGACTTTTGCGCTGCTAGTTCCATGATCTACTGTTTGAAGGGACATTAAAGGTACAGTTCATCCTTCACTCGCTCCAAAGCTCCGTGTCGGTCGTCCTTCTGTGGAACGTGAAAAAAAATAAGGTATTCTGAAGAACGTCAATGGGGTCCAATGTTGTTTGGTTCCCAACATTCCTCAAAATATCTCCTTTTGTGTTCTTAAGGAGAAAGTCAGTCACAGAGACGTGGAACGACGCTAGTTAATGAAGACCCTTAAAGGGTTAATTCTCCCAAAAATGTAAATTCTGTCATTAATCACGCCGCCCTCGTGTCGTTCACAGTCTACCACTCTAAAGCCTCAGAGACCCATGTGACTCCAGTGATTTAACCCCAGTTTAATGAAGTGACGCGGATGCTTTCTTTGTGCAAAAAAAACCTACCAATTTTTTTTCTTTTTCTTTTTACAAAATATGAATCTGTGCCGCTTGTCCACGAGAGCATCACGACGCACGTGTTGTTGACGCCAGAGCAGATGTTGCGTGTACGTGCGTTGGAGAGTAATATTTTGTAAATAAAGTGTTTGTTTTTATTGCGTCGCTTCATAAAACTGAGGTTAAACCACTGGAGTCGCATTTCATGATGTCTTTCTAGACCTTGAATGTGGTAGTTGCGTAGCTGTCAATGGAGAGACAGAAAGCTCTTCAATTTCATTAAAAAGATCTTTAGTTTGTGTTCCAAAGAAAGTCTTGCGGGTTCAGAACGACACGAGGGCGAGTGATTAATGACAGAATTTACATTTTTGGGTGAATTAACCCTTTAAGTGTCTTCATTAACTCGCGTCGCTCCACGGCTCTCTGACTGACTTCTGAAGAACACAAAAGGAGATATTTTGAGGAATGTTGGGAACCAAACAACATTGGACCCCATTGACGGTCTTCAGAATACCTTCTTTTTTTTCTTCTTTTTTCTTCACAGAAGGACATGGATGATGACAGAAGGACAATATTTGGGTGAACTGTATCTACGCAAATGCATCCCAGTTCACGAGCATGAATTCCCTTCACATGTAGTACAGCACGTAACTCTGTCAGGGTCATTATTGGCTCATGTTTTTTGATGATCTCATGATTCGTTGGCTTCACATGAAAGCAGAACACGGATTTATTTATTCCTCTGGCGTGTTAATGGAAGCTGTTCGAGGATCTCGTCAACTCGTTTAAGCAGAATAGATTAAAACTGAACCCACAGGATTCATGTGAAGTCGAGAGCAGGTCGAGCCGGGAGAATCTGACACATAAACTCACGATCTTTTGCTGTTGTATAAAGTTTATCTAAAGTTGTTTTAGTTCTGGGTTCTTCTGAAGCGTAGAGACGAGCATCACTAGTGCTGAAGGACATCTCATACACGAAGAGTTTTATTCTACAGTCAGAATATCTGTAGCTTAAGATGCTTTATGTGGCGAGGCTTCTCAAGCAGTTCACTTATAGATTGTCTTTTGCACAGGTGTTTTCTTTTGTTCTTGATTAAACGTAAGAAACTGGAAAGTCTAGTGCCGTAAGATAAAACACACGTGTCTTCAAGATACAGTCAATAAAAACCAGGCGTAATATCTAATGCAGTCTTGCTTTTAGAGGATGCTTTTGATATTGTTAACAAGACAGACAGCTTGTTTTGCAGTGCAGACGTATGTTCACATGGTGAGTGATAAAATAACTGAACAATCTCCAGATTTGCAGTTTCTTTCTTTTTTTATAAACCATATTTGCAGAAAAAAGAATTTTCCTGAAACTGGATTTGCACTATAAAAATGAGGTAAAAAATAACTTGTCATTGAATCTTGATCAGTCTTCTAGAATCTAGACTTCAGTCAGAGTAGCGGTGCAAAGAACAAACTTTATTTTGAGAGAGTTTACATGATGACTTGTTTGGTTGGTTTCCCCTGATGATATTTCTGTTTGAACACCAGTTATGAATGCTTGTTTACATTTTGTCCCACACATTGTTTTATTCACACAATAAAATTAAGTTGATTTCTCCAATTTTTAAATGAATTCGTTAAGATTATGTAAATGTGTTTGCACACTGACACACAGAAGTGATTCCACAGGTTGGCCAGCAGATGGCGCTAGTGAACAAGTTTCCACTGTTTTAACCCTTTGTGAACAGTTTAATCTGATGTGAGAGTGTTTGGTGTCTCTGTTTTGTCTTCCTTGACCGCTGATCCTCCTCAGATACACACAGAATGGCATCTTACACATGTTAGACCGCAACAAGCGCATTAAGTCGCGACCCGAACGCTTCCAGAGCTGCAAAGACCAGTTTGACCTGGTGATCACCTGTGAGGAGCGTGTGTACGACCAGGTGCTGGAGGGTGAGGAGCACGTCTGATGTTGAGTTACACACCGTCACGAGCTGCACATTAACCCCTCGTCTCTTTCAGACCTGAGCTCGCGCGAGCAGGAGACCTTCCAGCCGGTGCACGTCATCAACGTGGACATCCAGGACAACCACGAGGAGGCCACGCTGGGAGCCTTCCTCATCTGTGAACTCTGCCAGTGTGTGAGTAAAGTCCAGCCGTAACCATAGAGCTCGCAGAACCGTTCTCAATAGAACACAGTTCACAACACCGCTATAACCATAACAGCACAGAGAAGCTATATCGTTGGAATCACGTTCAGAATGTTTTTGTTTTTTTTCAGCTGATGAAAGATAAAAACATTTGCAGCCAATCAGAATCCTTCCTGCTTTAAAGAGCTCTAGCATTTCAAGCGGCAGATGACAAAACTGCAGTGCTTATAATAAACAGTGAAATCATCCCTCAGTGTGAACGTTAATATAGTTATCGTTATCGTCCGCTGTTGTGAACACTAATATAGTTATCGTTATAGTTATCGTTCGCTGGTGAACACTAATATAGTTATAGTTATCGTCCGCTGGTGTGAACAACAATATAGTTATAGTTATCGTTTGCTGGTGTGAATACTAATATAGTTATCGTTTTAGTTATCATTCGCTGCTGTGGATGCTAATAAAGTTATCGTTATAGTTATCGTTCGGTGGTGAACACCAATATAGTTATCGCTATAGTTATCATTCGCTGGTGAACACCAATATAGTTATCGTTATAGTTATCGTTCGCTGGTGTGAACACTAATATAGTTATCGTTATAGTTATCGTCCGCTGGTGTGAACGCTAATATAGTTATCGTTATAGTTATCGTTCGCTGGTGAACACTAATATAGTTATCGTTATAGTTAGCGTCCGCTGGTGTGGACACTAATATAGTTGTCGTTATAGTTATCGTTCGCTGGTGAACACTAATATAGTTATCGTTCGCTGCTGTGGATGCTAATATAGTTATCGTTATAGTTATCGTTCGCTGGTGAACACCAATATAGTTATCGTTCGCTGGTGAACACCAATATAGTTATCGTTATAGTTATCGTCCGCTGGTGTGAACACTAATATAATTATCGTTATAGTTATCGTTCGCTGGTGTGAACACCAATATAGTTATCGTTATAGTTATCGTTCGCTGGTGAACAGCAATAAAGTTATCGTTATAGTTATCGTTCGCTGGTGTGAACACTAATATAGTTATCGTTATAGTTATCGTTCGCTGGTGTGAACACCAATATAGTTATCGTTATAGTTATCGTTCGCTGGTGAACACCAATATAGTTATCGTTATAGTTATCGTCCGCTGGTGTGGACACTAATATAGTTATCGCTATAGTTATCGTTCGCTGGTGAACACCAATATAGTTATCGTTATTGTTATCGTTCGCTGGTGTGAACACTAATATAGTTATAGTTATCGTCCGCTGGTGTGAACGCTAATATAGTTATCGTTATAGTTATCGTTCGCTGGTGAACACTAATATAGTTATCGTTATAGTTATCGTCCGCTGGTGTGGACACTAATATAGTTATCGTTATAGTTATTGTTCGCTGGTGAACACTAATATAGTTATCGTTATAGTTATTGTTCGCTGCTGTGGATGCTAATATAGTTATCGTTATAGTTATCGTTCGCTGGTGAACACCAATAAAGTTATCGTTATAGTTATCGTTCGCTGGTGAACACCAATAAAGTTATCGTTATAGTTATCGTTCGCTGGTGTGAACACCAATAAAGTTATCGTTATAGTTATCGTTCGCTGGTGTGAACACTAATATAGTTATCGTTATAGTTATCGTTCACTGGTGTGGATGCAAATATAGTTATCGTTATAGTTATCGTTCTTGTTGTGAATGGGCATTTAAACACGTGCTTCATTCACTTAATGTTTAATAAAATCCTTTTCGTCTACTAATTCGTTTTGCAATATTCGTTTATGTAAAGTTGTTGTGTTCAGTTCACAAAATGTTTTATTAATTAAAAAAAACAAATGTACGTTTAATTACCATTCTTGTACGCATTGTTGTGCTAATTGTGCAAATTTACATAAGAATGGGTTTACGGTTGTTCGTGAAATCTGGGTTTATAATAGTTAACTAAAAAAAGCTTGTTACTTGAAGTAAAATAAACGTATTTCTATTTCTAGTTAGTTTTCTCGTTTTCATTTAGTTTAACTGTATAACTGATGTAAAACTGAAGAAAACAATATTTTTAAACTTAAAACTCATAAAAAAACTAAATTACTAAAAATGTATTACATTCTAAATTAAATCTTAAACAAAAACTGATTCAAAATATTAACAAAAACTGTCAGTGTTAATATAAAAGTATATTATACGATTTACGCAAGATGGTTTTATCAACAATTTACGCATTTCACATCCGTTTGTCAGTCCATTGTTGCGCACGTTTTTGCGATTAGCACAACATTTCTGTAAGAATACTTAAGATTTCATTCTTCCAGAAATATTCACATATTCTAATTTAAATAAAGGTTTACGAGCAACACACACTCGTTCTGCTCGTTTGAGTAAACAATCTCCTTCAGTTGACATAAAAATGGTTTTAACAGTACTTTACACGCATTCGTTCAGCTCGTATGATATATATATAACGGCCTGTGTTTCCATCCGTCTCTCTCAGATTCAACACACTGACGACATGGAGAACGAGATGGACGAACTTCTGCAGGAGTTTGAGGACAAAAGCCACAGACCGTTCCTTCACACCGTCTGCTTCTACTGAACACCGCAGGAACTCTCGTCGCTCGACGCGCTCGCGGAGATCGCTCTCTCTCTCTGTTTACGTCAACACACACCTCAGAAGAACGCTCGTACTGAAACATGCAGAGAGGAGGAGAACACACACCGCTGCCAACAAACCCATTAGAGTGAGCTCTCCCTGCGTCTGAAGGAGCGGACACCATATCTCATCACCTTTATTTAGAGGATGTAACGTTTAATAACTCTGGCGGACGGGACGTGATACTTTTGAGTTTCTCATGAATTTCTTTTCTCGTTATTTAAACATGGGATTTGATACCTATATTGAGTATATTTTGTTTGTTTTTTTCCTTTAATTTTGTAAATGAAAGGATGATTCTGTAATCGTACCTGAAGCAGCCCAGAGTGCCTGAAATTATTCTTGTAAATATTGCGCTATAAATGAATGAATGAATGAATAAAGCGTTGATGAATCTCAGAGTGTGTGTCTCCAGTAAAGATGGTGATCTCAAAATGAGTAATACTCAAAAATGAGTATTTTGATCCACCGTATATCACCATTTTCCCTCTGTTCCCGAGTGTTTTCATGATGAACACACTTCATATTTAGGTGATTTGTTTTTTTACGCAGTTGGAAATATCAGTAAAGATTCACTCATGTATTCAATTATTAATTTTATTTTAGCATTTATATTCAAGGTTTTTAGTTTGTCCCTTAATTTATGATCCACCCTTTTATTTTTGACAACTTTCCCTTTAAAAAAAGAAAGTTGGAAAAAATGACGTGACCTCATATAAAGCTTTCATCACTTCTTCAGAGGGAAAACAACTTGGGAAAGTGGCAATGTTTTACATAGTTTCTTATCTAAAACCAGTTCAAACTAAAGTAACGATGTAACGATAGGAAATCATCCATCCATTCTTTATATCACTTGTTTTTTCCCATTCTGTTATCAGTGTGTTCATCCTGTTAAGCAATTTAGTTTTTTTAAATAATTTAATAAAACCAGCAAAAAACCTTAATAATAATTCACTGACAATTACAATTTTCTGGAGTATCAATAACACAGTACAAAAAAACATTTTAGGCATTTGTATCTGAAAATGTAAAATGATGCACTTATGAAAGTAAGTACAATTCATACACAATATTTTCTGATATTTTATTAGTTGGTATGCGTTTAAAGGTATGTACACAGAGCCCATAAATTACAATCATAAGTATGTGAAACTGATTTAGATTTTTCCCTATAACAGAGTGGACATTTTTTATCCTCCATTTCATTTATTTTGCTTAATAAATGGTTAAATTTATTCACCCGAGCTTAAATGTTTTACATCGCCCTATCATGACTACACAAAAATATCTGTGGGAGTTTAATTTTCCACATGATTTTATGATGGGCACCAGGAACGACCCTTATATCGTGCGTTATTGCTGTTGGTGTGAACGGGCCTGAAAATGTCCAAAAAAAAAAAAAAAACATGGTAATACATTAAAACAAAACAAAGATGTTATACGTGTGTTGTAAAACACGGTATTACCATGGTATTCTCGCAGGTGTCGCGCGTGGGTCTGATATTCCAGATGAGCGTGACGCAGGAGCTCCTCATTAAGCTAATGGACTGATCTGAGATCTGATACAGTCAAACTCCAGATCACTTACAGATCAGATCCGAGCGCGTCGCGTTCTCTCTGTTCTCCTGCCCGAAGCGTCTATCGCGCTGCCGACGCGCCGCAGGTGAGACATCTGATGCTCTTCATGACGCGTCGCGGAAACACGCGAGGAAGATGAGGAAGATGAAGAGGAGGATGATCTGAGGAGGATTCGCTGCTGGAATGATCTACGATGATGGTCAAATGATATTTCGATCTGTGTTGTTGTTGTTTGCGGAGTGCGATGAAGATGATGTGTATGTACTGTGATGAAGATGTTCGCGATCTGTGGACTGTGATGAAGAGGATGTTTGCGGTGTGTGGATGAAGATGATGTTTATGGTGGCTGGAGCGGTTCTGGTGCTGGTAAGAAGATCTGTGTGAAGATTCTGCTGAGGAATATTACATAACTCTCTCTCACACAGTGACTGCGGATGAACTTTATTACTAATTGTATGGTTTTCTGTGGAGAAACATGTTGAAATGCATTTTTAAACGCTAAGCGCTGGGAAATGGCAGTAGTTTTGGTGTTTTCCAGGCCATCGTGTGTATGTCCGACATGAACGCGCTGCTGGACCGATTTCACAACTTTATCCTACCGCGCATGCGCGGACCCGAGCGCGTGTGTCACTGCACCTGCGGCAGGTAAGATGCACTTTAGTTGTATTCGCTTACTAGAAACACCCATAGCTAGATACAAATGAGGGGAATACAGCTTATAGCCCGTTATTATTTAAATATTAAATTTCAGATTTCCGGTTTATTTTGAGACACGTCACATTTACAGTCGCTCAGCGGAATTTCCCGGGTTCCGAACGTTCGGGAGTTTCGCGGGAAATGTTCCCCACGCAGATTTCTCTGTTGTCAGGTCACGTGATTTATGCTGCCTTCACGTGCTATAGGAAATGTCCTACTTCCCACTTCTGAAGTCGTGATTACAAGCGTATCGCATTCAAATTTTGACTTGAGAGGGTGTTCATGTCCAGTTTTTTAAAGGTAAACTAAGTAACTTTTTTACCTTAACTGAACAGCTTCGGAGTCATTGGAATGGTTATATTACTTATTTCGGGTTGAATGGTGGTCGTTTCGCACCCCCCTGGTGCCCGTGAGCGGAAAATTCGCACTTGCAAGTTTGAGACGGCGGGCCGCCGGCAGCCGCGGCAGGAAGTATCGCGTGATATCAGGTCTCGCGATGTAAACAATTGCTTTACGGCCAAAAGAAATCTGCTCAAATACTGTCATTATTGTGCTCCCTCACGCTGTCCGAACCCAAAGGAAGAAGACGTTTTAAAGAATGTCCCATCTGCTTTGATGTCGTTGATCTACTAGCCTCTGCTGTCTGAGAATCACCAAAGAGTTTTTACAACAGTGTTGTCAAATATCTATTCCGAAGCTGTGGGGGGAGCTCTAGAGAGAAACCTGCGAGCAAAAAGCGAGAATACAGCGAAGAAATCCCGAAGCTACTGAGTGCTGCTTTAACAAGGAAACTTGTATTTACGATAATTCCGATGTAGTCACGCGAAAACTGCTTACAAATCGACTTGTGATTGAGCAGTGCTTCGTACATTGCTACGCTATTGACTAATACCATTTCACTGAAATATCATTATTGTGAGCGCACTTTCAAGCGCTTGGGTCAATTTTCTGTAACAACACAGATGTTACTTCATTTAAGGGCCTGTTTACACACACAATTTTCAACTAAAAACGGTAAACTTTTTATGCGATTTGGTCGTTCATTTACAGGAGAACAGCGTTTTGTGGGCCTGAAAACGCAAACTTTTGAAAACGGGATTCAAAGTGCGAGTTTTTGAGAACGAAAGCTTTATAGCCTCTGTGCAAACTACAAAAACGCTAATCTGTGAAAATGGTGACGTTTTTAGAACATTGTTGTCGTGGAAACGCACCCTAATTAAGGGAAAGTGACTAAATGGTGATGAAGTTTTACAAACAAGCGTTTTAATAACAACCCAGAGAACAAGGAACGTTCTCTCAAAGTTATGAACAAACGTTCTTCCAGTAATGTTAATAGAACGTTTGTTCAAAGTTATCTGGTCTTTAATAATGTTCTCAAAACGTTATTCAGTTAGAAGTTCATCTAATGTTTTTTAAATGTTACAACTTGTTACCATAATGTTCACATAACCAAGAAAAAACATATTACATTTTTTTTTTTTAAATAGACATTCAGGAACATCAGCGAAACGTTCTTGGATCATATTTTTGTTAGCTCAATCCTCGTACTGTACACTGCAGAAAATGATCGCTGTTTTAACGGTAAAAGACCTACGATAAAGACCTGTTAGTTGGTTAACGGTAAGTTCTCTTACTCTATACGGTGAAAAGCTGTAATCTAATGGGACATTTCATACAATTCTACTGTAAAATATTGTTAGATGGAAGTGAAACATTCGTCATCTTATAATTTACAGTTAAAAGTAACTTGACAGTAAAAGTTTTCCATTGAAATAACCTAATGATTAAGTTTGATCATATCTTTCTCTTTGGGGAACCTAAAATGGTTCTTCTATGCAGAAACACCCTTTTGCAAGCTTTGAGGAGTTTTTTACAGTGTAGGAGTCGTGATGGAGGGATGATGTTGTATGTTCTCCTCCTCCTCCCGCAGGCATCTTGTGGAGCACGTGATCCCGTACGAGGCCTCGGTCTCGCTCGGCTCCTCGGCCGGCAGCAGCGTCAGCAAGCAGGAGCTGGATCTGGTGCTCGGGCTCCTGATGGGCTTCTGCATCAGCTGGATCCTGCTGTGGCTCGACGGAGCGCTTCACTGCGCACTGCGCTTCTGGAGGACCAGCAGAGCCTACGGTGAGTGTGTGTGAGTGAGTGAGTGTGTTGTATGTTTGAAGATCGGAGTCATCACGCCGGTATGGAGACGAGTTTGCTGAGGATCAGTGCCGATGGCTGTCTTGTCGATGAGGCCTTCACAGGGAGAGTCTAGTTGACACAATCTCTGCTGACACTTCAGGGATGAGTTGTGGTCGTGTCTAGAAGCAGGTCCACAATCTGATCTGGGTACGGCGCGGATCCGGCTGACTACATCATGTGTTGTGGTCGTGTCTAGAAGCAGGTCCACAATCTGATCTGGGTACGGCCCGGATCCGGCTGACTACATCATGTGTTGTGGTCGTGTCTAGAAGCAGGTCCACAATCTGATCTGGGTACGGCCCGGATCCGGCTGACTACATCATGCGTTGTGGTCGTGTCTAGAAGCAGGTCCTCCATCTGATCTGGATACGGCCCGGATCCGGCTGACTACATCATGCGTTGTGGTCGTGTCTAGGCGCAGGTCCTCCATCTGATCTGGATACGGCCCGGATCCGGCTGACTACATCATGCGTTGTGGTCGTGTCTAGGCGCAGGTCCTCTGTCTGATCTGGGTACGGCCCGGATCCGGCTGACTACATCATGCGTTGTGGTCGTGTCTAGAAGCAGGTCCACAATCTGATCTGGGTACGGCCCGGATCCGGCTGACTACATCATGTGTTGTGGTCGTGTCTAGAAGCAGGTCCACAATCTGATCTGGGTACGGCCCGGATCCGGCTGACTACATCATGTGTTGTGGTCGTGTCTAGAAGCAGGTCCACAATCTGATCTGGGTACGGCCCGGATCCGGCTGACTACATCATGCGTTGTGGTCGTGTCTAGAAGCAGGTCCTCCATCTGATCTGGATACGGCCCGGATCCGGCTGACTACATCATGCGTTGTGGTCGTGTCTAGGCGCAGGTCCTCCATCTGATCTGGATACGGCCCGGATCCGGCTGACTACATCATGCGCTGTGGTCGTGTCTAGGCGCAGGTCCTCCATCTGATCTGGGTACGGCCCGGATCCGGCTGACTACATCATGCGTTGTGGTCGTGTCTAGAAGCAGGTCCACAATCTGATCTGGGTACGGCCCGGATCCGGCTGACTACATCATGTGTTGTGGTCGTGTCTAGAAGCAGGTCCACAATCTGATCTGGGTACGGCCCGGATCCGGCTGACTACATCATGCGTTGTGGTCGTGTCTAGAAGCAGGTCCTCCATCTGATCTGGATACGGCCCGGATCCGGCTGACTACATCATGCGTTGTGGTCGTGTCTAGAAGCAGGTCCTCCATCTGATCTGGATACGGCCCGGATCCGGCTGACTACATCATGCGTTGTGGTCGTGTCTAGAAGCAGGTCCACAATCTGATCTGGGTACGGCCTGGATCCGGCTGACTACATCATGCGTTGTGGTCGTGTCTAGAAGCAGGTCCTCCATCTGATCTGGATACGGCCCGGATCCGGCTGACTACATCATGCGTTGTGGTCGTGTCTAGGCGCAGGTCCTCCATCTGATCTGGATACGGCCCGGATCCGGCTGACTACATCATGCGCTGTGGTCGTGTCTAGGCGCAGGTCCTCCATCTGATCTGGGTACGGCCCGGATCCGGCTGACTACATCATGCGTTGTGGTCGTGTCTAGAAGCAGGTCCTCCATCTGATCTGGATACGGCCCGGATCCGGCTGACTACATCATGCGTTGTGGTCGTGTCTAGGCGCAGGTCCTCTGTCTGATCTGGATACGGCCCGGATCCGGCTGACTACATCATGCGTTGTGGTCGTGTCTAGGCGCAGGTCCTCTGTCTGATCTGGATACGGCCCGGATCCGGCTGACTACATCATGCGTTGTGGTCGTGTCTAGGCGCAGGTCCTCCATCTGATCTGGGTACGGCCCGGATCCGGCTGACTACATCATGCGTTGTGGTCGTGTCTAGGCGCAGGTCCACCATCTGATCTGGGTACGGCCCGGATCCGGCTGACTACATCATGCGTTGTGGTCGTGTCTAGAAGCAGGTCCTCCATCTGATCTGGATACGGCCCGGATCCGGCTGACTACATCATGCGTTGTGGTCGTGTCTAGGCGCAGGTCCTCTGTCTGATCTGGATACGGCCCGGATCCGGCTGACTACATCATGCGTTGTGGTCGTGTCTAGGCGCAGGTCCTCTGTCTGATCTGGATACGGCCCGGATCCGGCTGACTACATCATGTGTTGTGGTCGTGTCTAGGCGCAGGTCCTCCATCTGATCTGGGTACGGCCTGGATCCGGCTGACTACATCATGCGTTGTGGTCGTGTCTAGGCGCAGGTCCTCCATCTGATCTGGGTACGGTCCGGATCCGGCTGACTACATCATGCGTTGTGGTCGTGTCTAGAAGCAGGTCCTCCATCTGATCTGGATACGGCCCGGATCCGGCTGACTACATCATGCGTTGTGGTCGTGTCTAGAAGCAGGTCCTCCGTCTGATCTGGATACGGCCCGGATCCGGCTGACTACATCATGCGTTGTGGTCGTGTCTAGGCGCAGGTCCTCTGTCTGATCTGGATACGGTCCGGATCCGGCTGACTACATCATGCGTTGTGGTCGTGTCTAGGCGCAGGTCCTCCATCTGATCTGGGTACGGTCCGGATCCGGCTGACTACATCATGCGTTGTGGTCGTGTCTAGGCGCAGGTCCTCCATCTGATCTGGGTACGGTCCGGATCCGGCTGACTACATCATGCGTTGTGGTCGTGTCTAGAAGCAGGTCCTCCATCTGATCTGGATACGGCCCGGATCCGGCTGACTACATCATGCGTTGTGGTCGTGTCTAGAAGCAGGTCCTCCGTCTGATCTGGATACGGCCCGGATCCGGCTGACTACATCATGTGTTGTGGTCGTGTCTAGAAGCAGGTCCTCCGTCTGATCTGGATACGGCCCAGATCCGGCTGACTACATCATGTGTTGTGGTCGTGTCTAGGCGCAGGTCCTCCATCTGATCTGGGTACGGTCCGGATCCGGCTGACTACATCATGCGTTGTGGTCGTGTCTAGGCGCAGGTCCTCCATCTGATCTGGGTACGGTCCGGATCCGGCTGACTACATCATGCGTTGTGGTCGTGTCTAGAAGCAGGTCCTCCATCTGATCTGGATACGGCCCGGATCCGGCTGACTACATCATGCGTTGTGGTCGTGTCTAGAAGCAGGTCCTCCGTCTGATCTGGATACGGCCCGGATCCGGCTGACTACATCATGTGTTGTGGTCGTGTCTAGGCGCAGGTCCACCATCTGATCTGGATACGGCCCAGATCCGGCTGACTACATCATGTGTTGTGGTCGTGTCGAGGCGCAGGTCCTCCATCTGATCTGGGTACGGTCCGGATCCGGCTGACTACATCATGCGTTGTGGTCGTGTCTAGGCGCAGGTCCTCCATCTGATCTGGGTACGGCCCGGATCCGGCTGACTACATCATGCATTGTGGTCGTGTCTAGGCGCAGGTCCACCATCTGATCTGGATACGGCCCGGCCTGGACTAACATTAGCGTAGATGCCATTCTTCTTATGATGTAACATCAGGTGTTATAGGAAGTGTTCCCGGTTCAGGCTGTCCTAGTTTATAATTTGTGTGTGTGTGTGTGTGTGTTTCAGGTGCTGACGGTGAGCTGTGGCACTCGTGGCGTTGGGTGTGTCGTGTGTGTAACCTGAGGGAGCTGCGTAGACGCTTGCAGACGCGCCGCACGCCGGAGGACGCCGGGAACAACGTGGTTCACGTCAAGCAGAAGCTCTACCACAACGGCCACCCGAGCCCCCGCAGACTCTGACAAACACACACACACACACACACACACACACACTTATCCTCATGTTCTCAGTGTTTCTGCTTGCTGTGTGTGTTTCACAGGGTTTGTGTGTGTTAGTTTTGTAGGGGTCTTCCCGTCACCGGAGGGGGGGGGGGTTTGCATTTTTTAGACCAATCTTTGTGTACCGGGTAACAGTGTCTGTTTTAGAAACAAGGCATGCTGGGTAATCTCTGATGTTTAGCTGGCGTCTGAAGGCCAGAGAGTCGATCTGCTGCTGTATTCAGTGTGTGTGTGACATTAAACTGATGGAGGACAAATCAAGATGTTCTTCATGAAATATCACTGTGTTTGGAGTCTTGATGCTCTCGTAACTATGAAAAGTTTCTTAAAATGAGACAACAGTGATGTTCATTCTATTTATTATTAAAATACACTTTTCTTAATTTTGCTTAATAAAGTTACTTGAATTTAATATCAAGTATGTTTAATGATCATAAATGTCACCCAATATCAACATTAAGCCCAGCAACTTCACTTAAAGTCTAAAAGTATTAAATTAAACATTTTCATATTTCATTAAGTTTTAATTTGAGATGTTTGATTGTAACATATCATACATTGTTTAGAAATAAACACACACACTCTCTCACATACACAAACACACTCTCTCTCTCACACACATTTTGTTTGAAAACGGCATGATGTGAATAAATGAGCAGAATTAAACAATGTTTCTGTAATTGTTCAATAAATACACAAGATAAATCAATATTCACAGTTAAACCTGTTTACAGTAGCTGCTAATTTATGGGATAATATTTAAAGATTGTTTAGTTTAAATGAATTTTTGTGTACGTGTGATTAAACATTCATTTCCAATTTCAAAATGTTAACCAACACCAGTCCATTAACAGTCATTCCAGAGATAAAAACCCGGAAAAGAGCAGAACACATCGATTATTATTCCGCACCTTTCTAATGATAATGTGTTTATACTCAGCGGTCATTAAACTGTCACCTCACATGATGATGAAATATGAGCCATAATATCACAGTCTGAACCGGATGTTGTTGAGTAGGGGGGCTTTTATTCTGTATCGCCTGCGGGCGGAAGCGGAAGTGCAGTGATGTGTCGGTGGTGTTGCAGCGATGATGGCGGACACTAGCGCACTGTATGAGTCGGTGGTGTGTGTGAAGCCAGAGGTTCATGTTTACCGAATCCCACCCAGAA
>JAJAQA010000006.1:50528923-50576423 GCA_021464565.1 Rutilus rutilus
CTATGATTTGCCGCCACCTACTGGTGTTTTTAGAATCATGCGTGTTATTAGTGGTAGATAGAATACATTTATAAACAGACTATTAAGGGTGAAATGAGAACTTTAAATATATCAGAGATAATAAAGTAAAAAAAAAATAGTCACAGTTGCATTGCATATAATGTGACAGATAGATATATAGATAGATAGATAGATAGATAGATAGACAGACAGACAGACAGACAGACAGACAGACAGACAGACAGTTAGATATATAGACGGACAGACAGACAGACAGACAGACAGACAGACAGACAGACAGACAGACAGGCAGGCAGACAGACAGACAGACAGTTAGATAGATAGATAGATAGATAGACAGACACAGTCAGACAGACAGGTGTTGACCTCTCTCTCTCTCTCTCTCTCTCTCTCTCTCTCTCTCTCTCTCTCTCTCTCTCTCTCTCTCTCTCTCTCTCTCTCTCTCTCTCTCTCTCTCTCTCTCTCTCTCTCTCTCTCTCTCTCTCTCTCTCTCTCTCTCTCTCTCTCTCTCAGAACATAAAGAAGAAAGAGTCGAGTGGGCCGGTGAAGTCTCGAGCGGTGGGTGGTTTGCTTCCTCCTCCTCCCGGTGTGAAGGCCAGCGCTCTCGTTCCTCCACTCCCAGTTCAGCAGACGATACCTTTCGCTCCTCCCAGCACAGGTGAGACACTCAGATCCGGTGTATTTATAACAGTCCTCTGTGGGTGTGGCTAATATGAGTCTCCTCCCCTTTTAGCGACGCTGTTGGACATTGGAGACTCCGCCCCTGCCATGGCCCCGCCCTCTCAGGACTTGTGGGGGGATTTCACTGCGGCAGGACCTGGGTCAGTGTGACTGTCTGTCTGTCTGTCTATCTATCTAACTGTCTATCTAGCTAACTGTCTTTCTGCCTGTCTGTCTGTCTATCTAACTGTCTTTCTGTCTATCTAACTGTCTATCTAGCTAACTGTCTGTCTATCTATCGATCTAGCTGTCTGTCTATCTATCTAACTTGCCTGTCTAACTATCTAACTTTGTCTATCTATCTATCTGTCTGTCTATCAACTGTCTGTCTTTCTGTCTGTCTGTGTCTGTCTATGTGTCTGTCTGTCTGTCTGTCTGTGTCTGTCTATGTGTCTGTCTGTCTGTCTATCTATCTGTCTTTCTGACTTTCTGTCTGTCTGTCTATGTGTCTATCTGTCTGTCTGTCTATATCTAACTGTCTATCTGTCTGTCTTTCTGTCTGTCTATCTGTCTATCTCTATCTATCTGTCTGTCTTTCTGTCTGTCTATCTAACTGTCTATCTCTATCTATCTGTCTGTCTTTCTGTCTGTCTATCTGTCTGTCTATCTCTATCTGTCTGTCTGTCTGTCTGTGTCTGTCTATGTGTCTATCTATCTAACTGTCTATGTCTATCTGTCTGTGGGGGTCGTTCTATCTAACTGTCTATCTATCTCTATCTATCTGTCTGTCTAACTGTCTATCAGTCTGTCTATCAACTGTCTGTCTTTCTGTGTCTGTCTATGTGTCTATCTATCTGTCTGTCTATCTATCTAACTGTCTATCTATCCATCTATCTGTCTATCTCTATCTATCTATCTATCTATCTATATATCTAACTGTCTGTCTGTCTGTCTGTCTGTCTGTGTGTCTATCTAACTGTCTAACTGTCTATCTGTCTGTCTATCAACTGTCTTTCTCTCTGTCTGTGTGTGTGTGTCTGTCTATGTGTCTATCTATCTATCTGTCTGTCTATCTATCTAACTGTCTATCTGTCTGTCTATCTCTGTCTGTCTGTCTGTCTGTCAGTCTATGTGTCTATCTATGTCTGTCTATCTATCTGTCTATCTATCTGTCTGTCTGTCTCTATCTATCTGTCTGTCTGTCTGTCTATGTCTGTCTGTCTGTCTGCCTGCAGGTGTCTCACTCTCTGATGTGTGTTCGACAGGTCCACGCAGGACACGCGGTCGGAATGGGTGCAGTTCTAGCGTCTTTGGAAAGGGATCGTGAGAATGTGATGACACATGGACGCTGTTTTTCCACGGATATTTTCTATGCAATCGGCCTGCGGTCGCTGATATTCGCTGCATTCCAGCCGCTGTCGAGTTTGAAACACGTTTCTCGTTAGTTATTCACACATGGCTTCAGTTAATGTGATGAATGTCAGTATCATGTCTCGTTTCCCGCTGTCTTGGCTTGATGTTAAAGCTGAAGTGTGTCGTCATAACTGTTTTCGAACAGGTTTCCTGATTACTCGCCCCCATCAGCCATTGGTCGTTAATCAGGTGGCCCCGCCCATAAACTCACATCATTGGCTGAGCCAGAAGTTGATAGCACAAAGCAATAAAGAGAGTCAAAGTGTTTACAGGAAGTTCATGAAGTAGTGACTTCCTCATAGTGACTCGGCATTAGTCTGTTTGTATTTGAAGCTCCAAACGAATGACACACTTCAGCTTTAAAGCTTTCGATCTGTTTAGTTGGTTGTCGGTGAGATTTTCTTTCTTTTAGTTCATGTGATTTATGTGTGCGTCATGTGATCTGTCTGACTCAAACCGCTATTTTCACTCGGATCAGAATTTGAAGAGCTTATGTGTTTATAAGCAGATGATTTTTCATCTTAGACATTTTAAACTAACCCCAGACTTTATTTGCTTTATTTCCTGGTGACTACAGTTTTATTCTTGATATTGTCAGTAATTATAAAAGTCTGAATCTTTCCTTCAAGTGCCTTTATGAAACACATGTAGAATGTACAAATGATGGTTTATATATGAATAAACCGTTTCCTGATATACAGTGTCATATTGTTTTGTGGTAATACTTAATGTACTGATTCCTTAAACTTAATAATTCAAAATAAGTGACGCCCTCAAGTAAAAATTAATAGTTATAATTAATTATCAAACTATTTGTATGATATGTGCTAATTTACATAGATAAATAAATATGAGTGTGATGGTTTCCATAGTTATTGTTTTGTTGTAGTTTCAGGTGTGTGAATAAGAGCTGCTGATTCGCCAGGTGAGTTTGTACGCAATTTGTTTACTCTATTAAATATGAATTAATCTGAATAGATTTGAATTAATGTATCGAGTCAGATGTCTTTATATTCATCTGTTCGTATTGGTAAGTGTCATTTTACACACAGAACTATCTGTATACAGTCCTTTTCTGTATGTAAAATAAGCAGTGATTTGGGGTCTTTTATGTGCGCGGGAAGTGAGTGTGACCCCGGAAAGAGTCCAGACTGAGCATCACACATAAACACAAACACATTACCACACAAACACTTTCATTCCGAGTTTAAAGCGCTTTTAATGTGGATTTAATGCAGTTTTACCGGTAAGATCACGCGTGATTTTCTCCGTGTTCGTGAGATTGGTGTTGAACGCGTTCGCGAATGAATGAATGAGTGAGTGAGTGAAATATTAATAAATGTAATCGATCATTTGTCATGAGTGAATAAACATCATGTGTTCATAAACTCATTGAATATGAATATATTCATTTAACTGTCCAGCTCTTGACTATAACGCACATCCGGAGAGTTTGAGTTTTTTTGAGAGTCGATCGATTTGAATAATCCCATATAAACATAAAATAAGTGGTGGATTACAATGTGAAAACCTGCTGATTATAAAAGCAACTGTATTTTTGATATCGTGCCGTGATTGTGAAGGAGTTTGTAGTTCCTGTCAGAGATTTAAACGCTGTAGTTCCCAAACCCGCCTCAGGGGGCGCGCGCGCACGAGCCGCGTTCACAATCACACATCGCTTTGATTTAAGACACTCAAAAAAATACAATCACTTAAAAAAAGATTAATTTGACGAATTAACACCTTGTATATTAAATATAAACTTAGAGGCCCTTTTTTAAGTAATTCCTCAGTTAATAATCAATCTGACTGGATTTCTGTAGACGGTTGTCCGTGTGTTGATGGGTTGTTGTCATGGTGATGGGTATTAAACATGTTAAATTACAGTAGAACGTTAAACGTCACCAATAATAATAAAAAAAGTTGATCACCTTTGTTTTATTAGTTAGTTTATTGTCACTGTTTCAGTTTCTCTTTTGAATCCGCTTGAGCTGCTTGTATAATCTCACTCAATCTTATTAAAGCCTCTCTCTCTCTCTCTCTCTCTCACACACACACACACACACACACACACACTCGGTCTCTCTCTCTCCTCAGTGTGTTCGCGGGTCTGTTCGGGAAGGGTCGGGATAACTGGATTATTATCTGGATTCGTTTATGAAGTGTATTTCTGCGAGACACGTGATCATTCTCTCTAACGGCGCGAGATTTATCGTTTATCCGGTTTATCGATTCTAAGATCGATTTGTATCCGATTGTAATGAATCTAGTCGTAACTTCATCATGAGCGGTTCCGAAGACCCGAACGAGTCCAAACTCGAGGCGGTGATTCAGGTGGAGTTCATTTACTTCTTTATTTCTTCATTTATTATCGCGTGATCGGAAGAACTCTATGGATCGCTTGTTATTTGTGAGTCTCTTTGGATAAAAGCGTCAGTTAAATGAATAAATGTGAATTAATAAATGTGTTTAGTTCTGGCGGCGCCGCAGGTGTGTGTTCTGATCTGATCTAAATATACAACAGATCACCACTGAGACCATCTGCTACTGACACACACACACACACACACACACACACACACAAACACACACACACACACACAAACACACACACACACACACACACACACAGAGACAGAGGTATAATACACATGGTTGTGTTTGTGTGTTTCAGAGGTTGGAGGAGAGTGTTCTGTGTGAAGAGAAGAGTCTGAGGGTTCGAGGATGTTCTCCAGATGAGCCTCAGTCGCGGTTACCCGCCCGCGTGCGCGAGATCGTGTCCCGAAACCTGAGCGAGAGCGGTGAGGCTCGATCTAAGAGCGTTCCGTTCCGTTATTTCGGAATGTTCTCTGAACGTTCTAAACATCCAGTTAAAAAAAGTATATATATTATTTCTTATGCGTTATGCATTCTTCAAACATTATGGGAACGTTACTTTTGAATGTTCTCTGAACGTTCTGAAACATTCAGTTTATTTTAAAACGATTTTTCTTGGTTATGCGAACGTTAAGGGAACGTTCCATTATATCATTCTTCAGACATTATGGAAACGTTACTTTTTAATGTTCTCTGGACGTTATGAAAGTAGTAACATTTAAAAAACGTTAGACGAACATCCAACCTTAACGCTCCATAAAAACGATGTATAAATAATGTTTTTGTTCTAACGTTTTGAGAACGTCATTAAAGACCAGATAACTTTGAACGAACGTTCTATTAACGTTACTGGAAGAATGTTTGTTCATTACTTTGTTAGAACGTTCCTGTTAGCATTCTGTCTCTCTCTCTCTCTCTCACACACACACACACACACACACACACAGCTGGAGGCATGTCGTCGGGTCTGTCGTTCCCAGAGGAGAACCGAGTTCTTCAGGCAGAACTGAGTCGTGTGGAGGATCTTCTGGCTCACAGTCGAGCAGAACGAGATGAACTGGCCATCAAATACAGCGCCATCAGCGAGAGAGTGAGAAACACACACACACACACTCACTCACTCACAGTCTAACGCCATCGAAGAGCCTGTTTCAGTTCTAGATCTTATAGTCGAGATCTTTAGTCTCTAAACTTTAGAGAACCTGAAACGGTTCATGGCCAGTGCTGTATTTACCATGTTTTATCACTCTGTGTCCAGTGAGAACACACACACACACACACTCTGTCTTTTGTCCACGTCTCAGCGAGGTTCACCCGTCTCTGTGGTAACGGGGAGTGGAATGGCATGTTGCCATGGCGACTGTAAACAGGCTCTTTGATTCTGGGGCCCATCAGGACGTTTGTGATTTATTCAGGCCGTTTGAACGAGAGCCGTGTTTACCTGCGATGTAGGTTGCCAGGGAGTTGTTTTATGGTTGCTAGGGCGATCTAGGTAGTTTCGACTTGCACAATCCGCAACTATCAAATCGCGAAAGATATATATGTCCTGTGTGTTTCAGAGTTAGCAGCACATGCGAGCATAGAATCCGATCGGAAGAACGAAAGGCTGCGCTTCACTAGTGTAGAAGCGGTGTGTGTTTCAGAGCGGAGCGCGGTGGTGGCGGCACTGTGTCCGTTTTCACACCAGCGGCTCGTCATTCGCTTATAACGTGGAATTGTTTTATGTTAGCGTATTTTACAACTCTGAGTTTGAGTCGCTTATAACATGAATTTGAAAACGCAACACACGGTGATAATCTTCCACGAACTCGAGCAGCGCTCATAAACCGAAAGAAGGTTTTCTGCCAAAAAAAGCTTGACTGTTTAGCGAAGGAACTAGAAAGAAACTAAGCCTTAAAAATAAGTATTGTAATGTTACAGCTGTACTATATAAAACGTAATAAATAAAATTACTACATTATTTTTCTTAAATACTAAAGCTTTTGTAATTTTAGTTCTTATTTTAATACTTTTATTTAATAATAATAATAATTAGTTTTATAGTGCAACAAAATGTTAATAATTATTATTTTATTTTATAGTCCTGTTGATATATAAAACAATTTTGGTTCTAACAAATAATTAATACTTTCCCTCCAAATCGTGCGGCACTAGTGGCTCGGGTGTTGTAGATGGTTGCTAGGGTGTCCTGTGTGGATGCTAAGGTGTTATGGGTGGTTTCTAGGGTGTCCTGTGTGTTTGCTAAGGTGTTATGGGTGGTTGCTAGGGTCTCCTGTGCGGTTGCTAGGGTCTTCTTTGTGGTTGCTAGGGTCTCCTGTGTGGTTACTAGGGTCTTCTGTGCAGTTGCTAGGGTCTCCTGTGCGGTTGCTAGGCTCTTCTGTGCGGTTGCTAGGGTCTCCTGTGCGGTTGCTAGGCTCTTCTGTGCGGTTGCTAGGGTCTCCTGTGCGGTTGCTAGGCTCTTCTGTGCGGTTGCTAGGCTCTTCTGTGCGGTAGCTAGGGTCTCCTGTGAGGTTGGTAGGCACTTCTGTGTGGTTGCTAGGCTCTTCTGTGCAGTTGCTAGGGTCTCCTGTGCGGTTGCTAGGGTCTTCTGTGTGGTTGGTAGGCTCTTCTGTGTGGTTGGTAGGGTCTTCTGTGCGGTTGCTAGGCTCTTCTGTGCGGTTGCTAGGGTCTCCTGTGCGGTTGCTAGGCTCTTCTGTGCGGTTGCTAGGCTCTTCTGTGTGGTTGCTAGGGTCTTCTGTGCGGTTGCTAGGGTCTCCTGTGCGGTTGCTAGGCTCTTCTGTGCGGTTGCTAGGCTCTTCTGTGTGGTTGCTAGGGTCTCCTGTGCGGTTGCTAGGGTCTCCTGTACGGTTGCTAGGGTCTCCTGTGAGGTTGCTAAGGCTCTCCTCCTGATTGTGTGCAGTTGGAGCAGGCGCTGAGGATGGAGTCGGAGGATCCGGGTTCTCCTGAGTCGCTCAGTCTAGCGCAGCAGAACGTGGATCTGCGCAGACGGCTGGACGAGGAGCAGGCGGCGTATAAACGCAAACTCACGGCGTACCAGGAGGGGCAGCAGAGACAAGCGCAGCTCGTGCAGAAACTACAGGCCAAGGTACAACACAACACGCGATCATTAAAACACACACTCCGCCGGTTTCCTCTCTGAAAACACTCCTCTCACGCCGTGTGTTTGCAGGTTCTGCAGTATAAGAAGAAGTGTGGAGATCTGGAACAGATGCTGCTGGAGAAGTCTGCTGTCAGTACATCCCATAATACCTCACTGTACATCGTATAAATACATCCCATAATACCTCACTGTACATCCAATAAATACATTGAATAAATACATCCCATAATACCTCACTGTACATCCAATAAATACATTGAATAAATACATCCCATAATACCTCACTGTACAGCCAATAAATACATCCCATAATACCTCACTGTACCTCAGACACATGGGCTGAATAACATCTGTGCTAGTGTAAAAGCGCTGTGTGTGAAGCGCGGCACTGAGTGCGTCTTGTAGGGACACGTTTACAGCATTTCACCAGATTTGTGATGCAGTCGAATAGACACTTTAAGGTCTCTTTTTAAAATTAAATCGATTTAATTTTTTTCAAATTTACAGTACAAAAAATCTGGAATTTTTTCATCGCAATGTACACTGCCGTTCAAACGTTAGGGATCGTTAAATCTTTAACGTTTTTAAAAGAAGTCTCTTCTGCTCACCAAGGCTGTATTCAATTGATTAAAAATACATAAAAAAAAAAGAAATATTGTGAAATATTATTAGAATGTAAATCAGCTGTTTTCTATGTGAATATACAGTAAAGTTTTTTTTTTTTTGATTGATCATGTGACATCAGATCACCAGAGTAATGATGCTGAAAATTCAGCTTTGATCACAGGAATAAATTACATTTTATAAAAATATATTTACATAGAAAACAGCTGATTTACATTCTAATAATATTTTACAATATTACTGTTTTTTTGTTATTGTATTTTTAATCAAATAAATGCAGCCTTGGTGAGCAGAAGAGACTTCTTTTAAAAACATTAAAAATCTTACGACCCTAGACGGATGTTGTTAACAGTTCTATAGACGCGCCACTCAAGTTAAAAGCATCAGTTTTTTCTTTAACTGACCTGTTTTAACAGAGAAATGTTCAGTGTGAGGCGACCCCTGGTTGTGACCGTTGTTGTGTCTGCAGGGCCGGTGTGACGGCAGTAACGGTCATGATGACGAGGAGCCCAGCAGTGAGATGGAGAACGCTCTCATCAGGCTGGAGGAGGAACAGCAGAGGTCTCGCACTCACTGAGCACTCTCATCTGTCATGATACACACACACACACACACACACACACACACACACACACACACACACACACACACATACATACATACACACACATACATACGTGTGCTTAACATGTCTGCATGTGCGTGTGTTGAATGTGTTTGCGTGTGCTTAACCTGTGTGCGTGTGCTTAACGTGTTTCCGTGTGCTGAACGTATTTGCGTGTGCTTAACGTGTTTGCGTGTGCTTAACCTGTGTGCGTGTGCTGAACGTGTTTCCGTGTGCTGAACATGTTTGCGTGTGCTGAACGTGTTTGCATGTGTGTGTTCTTAACGTGTGTGCGTGTATTTAACGTGTTTGCGTTTGCATGTGCTTAACGTGTTTGTGTGTGCTTAACATGTAACCTGTGTGCGTGTGCTGAACGTGTTTCCGTGTACTGAACATGTGTGCGTGTGCTGAACGTGTTTCCGTGTGCTGAACATGTTTGCGTGTGTTGAACATGTGTGCGTGTTCTTAACCTGTGTGTGTGTGCTGAACGTGTTTGCGTGTGCTGAACGTGTTTGCGTGTGCTGAACGTGTTTGCGTGTGCTGAACGTGTTTGCGTGTGTTGAACATGTTTGCGTGTGTTGAACATGTGTGCGTGTTCTGAACGTGTTTCCGTGTGCTGAACATGTTTGCGTGTGCTGAACATGTTTGCGTGTGTTGAACATGTGTGCGTGTTCTTAACCTGTGTGTGTGTGCTGAACGTGTTTGCGTGTGCTGAACGTGTTTGCGTGTGCTGAACGTGTTTGCGTGTGCTGAACGTGTTTGCGTGTGTTGAACATGTTTGCGTGTGTTGAACATGTGTGCGTGTTCTGAACGTGTTTCCGTGTGCTGAACATGTTTGCGTGTGTTGAACATGTGTGCGTGTGCTGAACATGTTTGCGTGTGTTGAACATGTGTGTGTGTGTTCTTAACCTGTGTGTGTGTGCTGAACGTGTGTGCGTGTTCTTAACCTGTGTGTGTGTGCTGAACGTGTTTGCGTGTGCTGAACGTGTTTCCGTGTGCTGAACGTGTTTGCGTGTGTTGAACGTGTGCGTGTGTTGAACATGTTTGCGTGTGTTGAACATGTGTGCGTGTTCTTAACCTGTGTGTGTGTGCTGAACGTGTTTGCGTGTGCTGAACGTGTTTGCGTGTGCTGAACGTGTTTGCGTGTGCTGAACGTGTTTGCGTGTGTTGAACATGTTTGCGTGTGTTGAACGTGTGCGTGTGCTGAACGTGTTTCCGTGTGCTGAACATGTTTGCGTGTGTTGAACATGTGTGCGTGTGCTGAACATGTTTGCGTGTGTTGAACATGTGTGTGTGTGTTCTTAACCTGTGTGTGTGTGCTGAACGTGTGTGCGTGTTCTTAACCTGTGTGTGTGTGCTGAACGTGTTTGCGTGTGCTGAACGTGTTTCCGTGTGCTGAACGTGTTTGCGTGTGTTGAACGTGTGCGTGTGTTGAACATGTTTGCGTGTGTTGAACATGTGTGCGTGTTCTTAACCTGTGTGTGTGTGCTGAACGTGTTTGCGTGTGCTGAACGTGTTTGCGTGTGCTGAACGTGTTTGCGTGTGTTGAACATGTGTGCGTGTGTTGAACATGTGTGCGTGTTCTTAACCTGTGTGTGTGTGCTGAACGTGTTTGCGTGTGCTGAACGTGTTTGCGTGTGCTGAACATGTGTGCGTGTGTTGAACATGTGTGCGTGTTCTTAACCTGTGTGTGTGTGCTGAACGTGTTTGCGTGTGCTGAATGTGTTTGCGTGTGCTGAACGTGTTTGCATGTGCTGAACGTGTTTCCGTGTGCTGAACGTGTTTACGTGTGTTGAACGTGTGCGTGTTCTTAACCTGTGTGCGTGTGCTGAACGAGTTTGCATGTGGTTAACATGTTTGCGCGTTTAACGTGTTTGCATGTGTGTGTTCTTAACGTGTGTGCGTGTTCTTAATGTGTTTGTGTGTGTGCAGGAGCAGCGGTCTATCTGCGGTCAACGCTATGCTGCGAGAGCAGCTGGAGCAGGCCGGACTGGCCAACGAGGCGCTCAGCCAGGACATCCGCAGACTCACTGCTGATTGGACCAGAGCGAGGGAGGAGCTGGAGCAGAGGGAATGTGATTGGAGGAGAGAGGAGGAGGTGGGTGTGGCTGTACGCATCACTGTAATGCACGGGAAGCTGCAGGGTTTAACGCATGTGTTTGTTTAGTCTTTCCACAGCTACTTCAGCAGCGAGCACAGCCGTCTGCTGGCGCTCTGGAGGCAGGTGGTGGGTCTGCGCAGGCACGTCTGCGAGATGAAGAGCGCCACCGAGAGGTCAGAGCCGGCACTGCAGCCGTACACACCGGAGCACACTCAACATCAACTCAACACTCACTCAACACCGACTCAACACACACCGGAGCGCACTCAACACCAACTCAACACTCAACACCAACTCAACTCAACACCGACTCAACACACACCGTAGCGCACTCAACACTCACTCAAAACCCACTCAACACGAACTCAACACCGATTCAACACCGACTCAACACCCACTCAACACTGTCTCAACACCCACTCAACACCGACTCAACACACACCGGAGCACACCGACTCAACACACACTCAACACCGACTCAACACCCACTCAACATCGACTCAACACTGACTCATCACCGACTCAACACTCACTCATCACCGACTCAACACTCACTCAACACCGACTCAACACTGTCTCATCACCGACTCAACACTGTCTCATCACCGACTCAACACTCACTCATCACCGACTCAACACTCTCAACACTGACTCAACACTGTCTCATCACCGACTCAACACTCACTCATCACCGACTCAACACTCTCAACACTGACTCAACACTGTCTCATCACCGACTCAACACCGACTCATCACCGACTCAACACTCACTCATCACCGACTCAACACTCACTCATCACCGACTCAACACTGTCTCAACACCGACTCAACACCGACTCAACACTGTCTCAACACTGTCTCAACACCGACTCAACACTGTCTCAACACTGTTTCAACACTGTTTCAACACCGACTCAACACTGTCTCAACACTGTTTCAACACCGACTCAACACTGTTTCAACACTGTTTCAACACCGACTCAACACTGTTTCAACACCGACTCAACACCGACTCAACACTGTCTCAACACCGACTCAACACTGTTTCAACACCGACTCAACACCGTCTCAACACTGTTTCAACACCGACTCAACACTGTTTCAACACCGACTCAACACTGTTTCAACACCGACTCATCACCGACTCAACACTCACTCATCACCGACTCAACACTCACTCATCACCGACTCAACACTGACTCAACACCGACTCAACACCGACTCAACACTGTCTCAACACTGTTTCAACACTGTTTCAACACCGACTCAACACTGTCTCAACACTGTTTCAACACCGACTCAACACTGTTTCAACACTGTTTCAACACCGACTCAACACTGTTTCAACACCGACTCAACACCGACTCAACACTGTCTCAACACCGACTCAACACTGTTTCAACACCGACTCAACACCGTCTCAACACTGTTTCAACACCGACTCAACACTGACTCAACACTGTTTCAACACCGACTCAACACTGTTTCAACACCGACTCAACACTGTCTCAACACCGACTCAACACTGTTTCAACACTGTTTCAACACCGACTCAACACTGTTTCAACACCGACTCAACACCGACTCAACACTGTCTCAACACCGACTCAATACTGTCTCATCACCGACTCAAAACTCTCAACACTGACTCAAAACTCTCAACACTGTCTCAACACCGACTCAAAACTCTCAACACCGACTCAAAACTCTCAACACTGTCTCAACACCGACTCAACACGGTCTCATCACCGACTCAACACTCACTCATCACCGACTCAACACTCACTCAACACCGACTCAACACTGTCTCATCACCGACTCAACACTCATTCGTCACCGACTCAACACTCACTCAACACCGACTCAACACTGTCTCATCACCGACTCAACACTCACTCATCACCGACTCAACACTCACTCAACACCGACTCAACACTGTCTCATCACTGACTCAACACTGTCTCATCACCGACTCAACACTCACTCATCACCGACTCAACACTCTCAACACTGACTCAACACTGTCTCATCACCGACTCAACACTCACTCATCACCGACTCAACACTCTCAACACTGACTCAACACTGTCTCATCACCGACTCAACACTCATTCAACACCGACTCATCACCGACTCAACACTCACTCATCACCGACTCAACACTCACTCATCACCGACTCAACACTGTCTCAACACCGACTCAACACTGTCTCAACACCGACTCAACACTGTCTCAACACTGTTTCAACACCAACTCAACACTGTCTCAACACTGTTTCAACACTGACTCAACACTGTCTCAACACTGTTTCAACACTGACTCAACACTGTTTCAACACTGTTTCAACACTGTTTCAACACCGACTCAACACTGTTTCAACACTGTTTCAACACCGACTCAACACTGTTTCAACACCGACTCAACACTGTCTCAACACCGACTCAACACTATCTCAACACTGTTTCAACACCGACTCAACACTGTCTCAACACCGACTCAACACCGACTCAACACTATCTCAACACTGTTTCAACACCGACTCAACACTGTTTCAACACCGACTCAACACCGACTCAACACTGTCTCAACACCGACTCAACACTGTTTCAACACTGTTTCAACACCGACTCAACACTGTCTCAACACCGACTCAACACTGTCTCAACACTGTTTCAACACTGTTTCAACACCGACTCAACACTGTCTCAACACTGTTTCAACACCGACTCAACACTGTTTCAACACTGTTTCAACACCGACTCAACACTGTTTCAACACCGACTCAACACCGACTCAACACTGTCTCAACACCGACTCAACACTGTTTCAACACCGACTCAACACCGTCTCAACACTGTTTCAACACCGACTCAACACTGTTTCAACACCGACTCAACACTGTTTCAACACCGACTCATCACCGACTCAACACTCACTCATCACCGACTCAACACTCACTCATCACCGACTCAACACTGACTCAACACCGACTCAACACCGACTCAACACTGTCTCAACACTGTTTCAACACTGTTTCAACACCGACTCAACACTGTCTCAACACTGTTTCAACACCGACTCAACACTGTTTCAACACTGTTTCAACACCGACTCAACACCGACTCAACACCGACTCAACACTGTCTCAACACCGACTCAACACTGTTTCAACACCGACTCAACACCGTCTCAACACTGTTTCAACACCGACTCAACACTGACTCAACACTGTTTCAACACCGACTCAACACTGTTTCAACACCGACTCAACACTGTCTCAACACCGACTCAACACTGTTTCAACACTGTTTCAACACCGACTCAACACTGTTTCAACACCGACTCAACACCGACTCAACACTGTCTCAACACCGACTCAATACTGTCTCATCACCGACTCAAAACTCTCAACACTGACTCAAAACTCTCAACACTGTCTCAACACCGACTCAAAACTCTCAACACCGACTCAAAACTCTCAACACTGTCTCAACACCGACTCAACACGGTCTCATCACCGACTCAACACTCACTCATCACCGACTCAACACTCACTCAACACCGACTCAACACTGTCTCATCACCGACTCAACACTCATTCGTCACCGACTCAACACTCACTCAACACCGACTCAACACTGTCTCATCACCGACTCAACACTCACTCATCACCGACTCAACACTCACTCAACACCGACTCAACACTGTCTCATCACTGACTCAACACTGTCTCATCACCGACTCAACACTCACTCATCACCGACTCAACACTCTCAACACTGACTCAACACTGTCTCATCACCGACTCAACACTCACTCATCACCGACTCAACACTCTCAACACTGACTCAACACTGTCTCATCACCGACTCAACACTCATTCAACACCGACTCATCACCGACTCAACACTCACTCATCACCGACTCAACACTCACTCATCACCGACTCAACACTGTCTCAACACCGACTCAACACTGTCTCAACACCGACTCAACACTGTCTCAACACTGTTTCAACACCAACTCAACACTGTCTCAACACTGTTTCAACACTGACTCAACACTGTCTCAACACTGTTTCAACACTGACTCAACACTGTTTCAACACTGTTTCAACACCGACTCAACACTGTTTCAACACTGTTTCAACACCGACTCAACACTGTTTCAACACCGACTCAACACTGTCTCAACACCGACTCAACACTATCTCAACACTGTTTCAACACCGACTCAACACTGTCTCAACACCGACTCAACACCGACTCAACACTATCTCAACACTGTTTCAACACCGACTCAACACTGTTTCAACACCGACTCAACACCGACTCAACACTGTCTCAACACCGACTCAACACTGTTTCAACACTGTTTCAACACCGACTCAACACTGTTTCAACACCGACTCAACACCGACTCAACACTGTCTCAACACCGACTCAATACTGTCTCATCACCGACTCAAAACTCTCAACACTGACTCAAAACTCTCAACACCGACTCAAAACTCTCAACACTGTCTCAACACCGACTCAACACGGTCTCATCACCGACTCAACACTCACTCAACACCGACTCAACACCGTGTGTGTGTCGCAGGGATCTGTCTGCGGTGAGGAACCAGCTGGCGTGTGCAGCTCAGAGTGTGCAGCTGCAGTGTGTGAGCACCTGCTCAGTCCTGCGCAGCCGGGAGGAGGCGTCTGCGCAGATGCTGGAGAGAGAGACGGGCGTGCGACTGCAACTGGAGCAGCAGCTGAGAGAGACGGTGACGGAGATGATGACGCTGCAGGCCAAAAGCGACTCGGAGCGGGTCGAGATCAACACACGGTCCGTTACACACACACACAATCACTCTCTCTCTCTCTGACATACACACACACACACGCACTCACACACAATCACTCTCTCACACACACACACACACGTGCGGTCCGTTACTGGTCTAAATTAAATAAAGTAAATGAAGTTTAAAACATTCTGTGTGTGTGTGTGGGTGTCAGACTTGTGGATGCAGTGAGAGAGCTGGAGCGTCTCAAAGCTCGTGTGGAGGATAGAGAACAGGAAGTGACAACACTCAACAGGAAGCTGCAGGTATGTATGTTGAGTTGTTTATTTGGACATGAGCTGGTCCATATTGTCATTGGATCCTTGTGAGGAACCGCCCACAACAGGAAGAGGGCTGGTAAAGCAACCAATCACAGATCAGATGTGATGAAGGTCACACACATTAATCCAGTGACGTGTGTGTTCAGGATCAGAGGAGCCTTGAGGACACTGAAGTTCATTCACTCAGGATACACACTGCAGCACTGCAGAACACACTCCGAGACATCACACAGGTACTACACACACACACACACACACACACACACACACTCACACGGGCACACACACTCAGAGACACCACACAGGTACTACACACTCACACGGGCACACACACTCAGAGACACCACACAGGTACTACACACATACACACTCACACTCAGAGACCACACAGGTACTAGTACATCATACAGGTACAAGTCACTGGTGTGTGTGTGTGTGTGTATGTAGCTGGTCTTCTCTGACAGTGATGGTGTGGACGGAAACACTGAAGAGTCTCTTCTGCCGTTACTGCGCTCTTCATCATCATCATCATCTTCATTACCCATCATCCCTGACAGCTGTCTGTCTGCACTGCGCTCCAGTCTGACCCACAGACAGGTACAGATACAGGTACTGACACTCTCTCACACACACATACACACACACACACACACAGTTACACATGCACACACACTCACTGTGTGTGTGTGTGCAGGAGCTGCGTGAGCGTCTGGCGTCTGCGCAGTCGTCAGTCCAGCACCTGCGCAGGCAGCAGACGGAGGCGGAGTCAAGCCTACGGGAGGCGGAGTCAGGCCGGATAGAGGCGGAGCTTCGTGTGCAGACGCTGCAGGGAGAGAGAGACGAGGCTCAGAGAGAGAGAGAGACGGCTGTGAGAGAGAGACACCGACTCAGACAGGAGAGAGACACACTCAGCAGGTGAGATACCTGTCAGTCAAACTCACAGATCATGTGATCAGCGACCAGACCCGTCTGTCTCTCAATTCAGTTCAGAAAGCTTTATTGGCATAAAAAATATATATATATAATTTGTATTGCCACGGCACTGAAAATGATTTAGAACATTTAGTACAAAAAATAATAATAATAATAAAAAAAAAATATATATAAAAATATATTTTTTTATTTTGATTTTACAGGTTCATACATTACCGTCAATGATAATACTTGTCATACTTCTCATTAAGCCATCTGCAAATGTACATTAATAACTCAAATAAAAAAAATAAAAAAGAAAGAAAAGCATCACAGGCTCGGTAAATAGCACTAAAGTAAGCAGGGGCCCATAAGGCCTTCATTCTACATTACATATACATAACCATTTTTAGACATAGTAAAATCAGAACGAGAACTAAAACAAACATGATGTGGTAAACCTCAATGACTCATAAAGCCCTCTTCCGAGGGGGAATAGAGGAAAAGAGGAAAAAATCCATTTTAAACAAATGATGGGCGTAATGGAGTGATATACGTTATCCATCTTTCCCATCTTTTCAAAAAAGTTCCCTGTTGCAATCTCAAAGCAAAAGTAATCCTTTCCATCTTGAAAATATCGTAGATAATGTCAATCCGTTCCTCCACGGCAGGTTTTCCTGGTTTTAACCAGCTTCTAGTAATAGCTTTTCTACTAGCAGCACTTAGGATCTGAAATAAGTATTTGACATGAGAAGAGACATTTTCTGTTGTTAAGGCGCCTAAATATAAAGACTCAAATTTAAATTGAATGTCCATCTGAAAAATGCTTTGCAAAACTTTATAAACCTCCCGCCAAAATGGAATCAATAATGTACAGGACCAGAAAATGTGAGAATGATTTGCTTCGAGGCATCCACACAGTCGCCAGCATGCCGAGAGTTGGTGTAGTGCTTCTTCTGAGCTGGAGTAATGAAGGATCTTATGAGGTTTTTCCAGTAAAACTCTCGCCATAAAGATGAACTGGAAGTTTTCCACTGTATCTCACATAAGTTCTCCCACTCTTCTTCCTTTAGAACAAAGTTTCCTTCCCGTTCCCATTTTTGCTTTACACACAGTGAACTGCCTTTTGTTCGTTGTAGCCCCTTGTATATTCTAGCGATGAGCTTCCGGTTAGAGCCAGCAAGATAAGCCTCTATAAACACTTAACAGAATGTTATCCCAGCCTACTATAGTACACCTCTTCTGCATCTGGTCAATATAATGGCGGACCTGAAGGAATCTGTATAAATCGTCCTTAACTAAGCCAAATTGCCTCTTCAGATTTTGAAAGCTATTCATAGTCCCCTTATGCAAAAATGTACAGTGTGCTGTTAAACCTTGCAAAGTCCATCTCTTAAATCCTGCGTCCCATCTATTAGGCAAAGAATCTGCATCAAATGCACACCATCTCAGGACCTTTACCCCATCCTTCAGGTTACTTTGAGCTATTAAGTGACAAACATATCCATGGGTTTCCCAATTCCTTTAAATTGCACAACAGGTCCTTATCCCCGATTGCAGCCTGAATTGGAAATTCACCTGACGTAGCACTTTCAATCTCCTTGCATCTAGCACAGTAATCTGGGTGGCACCAGCATACTAATGGCCTCAACTGAGCAGTGGTATAGTGGTCTTTTAAGCATGGGAGAGCGACCCCGCCCTTGATTTTGTCAATTGTAAACTCTGATATCTAATTCTTGGCCTTCATCCCTGCCAAATGAACCTTGAAATATGCTTGTCCCACTCCTGAAATTGTTGGTCAGGTTTATCTAGTGGAAGAGATTGAAAGAGATACAGCAATTTCGGCAAAATAATCATTTTGACAGATTCCACGCGTGATCCGAAATTAAGAAAAGGTAGAAGATCCCATCTCCTTATGTCTTCCCTAATCTTTTTGTTCAAGGGGAGGTAGTTAAGTGAGAACAGATTTGTCAAGTCTATTGGAATGTTTACCCCCAAATACCTAATTGAAACCGAGTCCCATTTCAAATTATACTTATTTTTCATATTTACAGAAGGGCTGTAATTAAAACAGAGAATTTGTGTTTTTGGACCATTCAGCTTATATCCAGAGAAGGATCCGTATTGCTCCAATCATTCCAATAGCCGTGCCAAAGACTGCTCAGGGTCAGTTAATACACCAGTACATCATCAGCGGACATAGAGATTCCTCTAATGTTGTTGTCCTGAATGATCCATTGGCTCAGGGGCTCACTAAAGATGGCAAACAGGAGGATTGGGCAGCCCTGTCTTGTTCCTCTTGCTAGAGAGACAGACCCGTTTATTTTAATTCTTGCCCTCGGGTTATCGTAAAGAGCTTGTAATGTTTTAATAAATGTACTATGAAATCCAAATTTGTCCAAAACTTTATATAAAAAAGACCAATTTACACAGTCAAACGCATATATATTTTATATATATATTTTATATATGCGTGGCTAGATATAGCAAAAATAACAATGATAACATAAAACAATAATAATAAAATCTCTCTCCCTCTCTCTCCCCCTCTCTCTCTCTCAGTGAGAAGGAGTGTGTGTGTAAAGCAGCGCAGACGCAGGTGCAGCTGCTGCAGATGGAGTGTGAGAGACTGCAGGTGTGTGTGACGTCTGCGCAGAGAGGGAGAGAGACCGAGCAAGAGGAGAGAGAGGCTGCAGAGGTGGAGAGAGACCGAGCGAGAGCAGAGACACAGAGAACGTGAGTGTGTGTGTGTGTGTGTGTGTGTGTGTGTGTGTGTGAGAGAGAGAGACCGAGCCAGAGCAGAGACACACAGAACATGAGTGTGTGTGTGTGTGTGTGTGTGTGTGTGTGTGTGTGTGTGTGTGTGTGTGATCAGTGTTATTATAGAGACGGCATATATATTATATATTATATTAGGAATATCAGTGTTATTATAGAGCGGGAATATTAGTGTTATTATAGAGCGGGAATATTAGCGGGAATATCAGTGTTATTATAGAGCGGGAATATCAGTGTTATTATAGAGCGGGAATATTAGTGTTATTATAGAGCGTGAATATCAGTGTTATTATAGAGCGGGAATATCAGTGTTATTATAGAGCGGGAATATCAGCGTTATTATAGAGCAGGAATATTAGTGTTATTATAGAGCGGGAATATCAGTGTTATTATAGAGCGGGAATATCAGCGTTATTATAGAGCGGGAATATCAGTGTTATTATAGAGCGGGAATATCAGTGTTATTATAGAGCGGGAATATCAGTGTTATTATAGAGCGGGAATATCAGTGTTATTATAGAGCGGGAATATCAGTGTTATTATAGAGCGGGAATATCAGTGTTGTTATAGAGCGGGAATATCAGTGTTATTATAGAGCTGGAATATCAGTGTTATTATAGAGCGGGAATATCAGTGTTATTATAGAGCGGGAATATCAGTGTTATTATAGAGCGGGAATATCAGTGTTATTATAGAGCGGGAATATCAGTGTTATTATAGAGCGGGAATATCAGTGTTATTATAGAGCGGGAATATCAGTGTTATTATAGAGCGGGAATATCAGTGTTATTATAGAGCGGGAATATCAGTGTTATTATAGAGCGGGAATATCAGTGTTATTATAGAGCGGGAATATCAGTGTTATTATAGAGCTGGAATATCAGTGTTATTATAGAGCAGGAAATATCAGTGTTATTATAGAGCGGGAATATCAGTGTTATTATAGAGCTGGAATATCAGTGTTATTATAGAGCGGGAATATCAGTGTTATTATAGAGCGGGAATATCAGTGTTATTATAGAGCGGGAATATCAGTGTTGTTATAGAGCGGGAATATCAGTGTTATTATAGAGCTGGAATATCAGTGTTATTATAGAGCTGGAATATCAGTGTTATTATAGAGCAGGAATATCAGTGTTATTATAGAGCGTTATTATAGAGCGGGAATATCAGTGTTATTATAGAGCGGGAATATCAGTGTTATTATAGAGCGGGAATTTCAGTGTTATTATAGAGCGGGAATTTCAGTGTTATTATAGAGCGGGAATATCAGTGTTATTATAGAGCGGGAATATCAGTGTTATTATAGAGCGGGAATATCAGTGTTATTATAGAGCAGGAATATCAGTGTTATTATAGAGCAGGAATATCAGTGTTATTATAGAGCAGGAATTTCAGTGTTGTTATAGAGCAGGAATATCAGCGTTATTATAGAGCGGGAATATCAGTGTTATTATAGAGTTATTATAGAGCGGGAATATCAGTGTTATTATAGAGCGGAAATATCAGTGTTATTATAGAGTTATTATAGAGCGGGAATATCAGTGTTATTATAGAGCGGGAATATCAGTGTTATTATAGAGCGGGAATATCAGTGTTATTATAGAGTTATTATAGAGCAGGAATATCAGTGTTATTATAGAGTTATTATAGAGCAGGAATATCAGTGTTATTATAGAGTTATTATAGAGCGGGAATATCAGTGTTATTATAGAGTTATTATAGAGCAGGAATATCAGTGTTATTATAGAGTTATTATAGAGCAGGAATATCAGTGTTATTATAGAGTTATTATAGAGCGGGAATATCAGTGTTATTATAGAGTTATTATAGAGCGGGAATATCAGTGTTATTATAGAGTTATTATAGAGCAGGAATATCAGTGTTATTATAGAGTTATTATAGAGCGGGAATATCAGTGTTATTATAGAGTTATTATAGAGCAGGAATATCAGTGTTATTATAGAGTTATTATAGAGCGGGAATATCAGTGTTATTATAGAGTTATTATAGAGCGGGAATATCAGTGTTATTATAGAGTTATTATAGAGCAGGAATATCAGTGTTATTATAGAGTTATTATAGAGCGGGAATATCAGTGTTATTATAGAGTTATTATAGAGCGGGAATATCAGTGTTATTATAGAGTTATTATAGAGCAGGAATATCAGTGTTATTATAGAGTTATTATAGAGCGGGAATATCAGTGTTATTATAGAGTTATTATAGAGCAGGAATATCAGTGTTATTATAGAGTTATTATAGAGCGGGAATATCAGTGTTATTATAGAGCGGGAATATCAGTGTTATTATAGAGTTATTATAGAGCGGGAATATCAGTGTTATTATAGAGCGGGAATATCAGTGTTATTATAGAGCGGGAATATCAGTGTTATTATAGAGTTATTATAGAGCAGGAATATCAGTGTTATTATAGAGTTATTATAGAGCAGGAATATCAGTGTTATTATAGAGTTATTATAGAGCGGGAATATCAGTGTTATTATAGAGTTATTATAGAGCGGGAATATCAGTGTTATTATAGAGCGGGAATATCAGTGTTATTATAGAGCGGGAATATCAGTGTTATTATAGAGCAGGAATATTAGTGTTATTATAGAGAGGGAATATCAGTGTTATTATAGAGCGGGAATATCAGTGTTATTGTAGAGCGGGAATATCAGTGTTATTATAGAGCGGGAATTTCAGTGTTATTATAGAGCGGGAATATCAGTGTTATTATAGAGCAGGAATATCAGTGTTATTATAGAGCAGGAATATCAGTGTTATTATAGAGCAGGAATTTCAGTGTTGTTATAGAGCAGGAATATCAGTGTTATTATAGAGTTATTATAGAGCAGGAATATCAGTGTTATTATAGAGTTATTATAGAGCGGGAATATCAGTGTTATTATAGAGCGGGAATATCAGTGTTATTATAGAGTTATTATAGAGCGGGAATATCAGTGTTATTATAGAGCGGGAATATCAGTGTTATTATAGAGCGGGAATATCAGTGTTATTATAGAGCGGGAATATCAGTGTTATTATAGAGTTATTATAGAGCAGGAATATCAGTGTTATTATAGAGTTATTATAGAGCAGGAATATCAGTGTTATTATAGAGTTATTATAGAGCGGGAATATCAGTGTTATTATAGAGTTATTATAGAGCGGGAATATCAGTGTTATTATAGAGCGGGAATATCAGTGTTATTATAGAGCGGGAATATCAGTGTTATTATAGAGCAGGAATATTAGTGTTATTATAGAGAGGGAATATCAGTGTTATTATAGAGCGGGAATATCAGTGTTATTGTAGAGCGGGAATATCAGTGTTATTATAGAGCGGTAATATCAGTGTTATTATAGAGCGGGAATATCAGTGTTATTGTAGAGCGTGAATATCAGTGTTATTATAGAGCAGGAATATCAGTGTTATTATAGAGTTATTATAGAGCGGGAATATCAGTGTTATTATAGAGCGGGAATATCAGTGTTATTATAAAGCAGGAATATTAGTGTTATTATAGAGCAGGAATATCAGTGTTATTATAGAGCAGGAATATCAGTGTTATTATAGAGTTATTATAGAGCAGGAATATCAGTGTTATTATAGAGCGGGAATATCAGTGTTATTATAGAGCAGGAATATCAGTGTTATTATAGAGCAGGAATATCAGTGTTATTATAAAGCAGGAATATTAGTGTTATTATAGAGTTATTATAGAGCAGGAATATCAGTGTTATTATAGAGCGGGAATATCAGTGTTATTATAGAGCAGGAATATCAGTGTTATTATAGAGCAGGAATATCAGTGTTATTATAAAGCAGGAATATTAGTGTTATTATAGAGCAGGAATATCAGTGTTATTATAAAGCAGGAATATTAGTGTTATTATAGAGCAGGAATATCAGTGTTATTATAAAGCAGGAATATTAGTGTTATTATAGAGCGGGAATATCAGTGTTATTATAAAGCAGGAATATTAGTGTTATTATAGAGCAGGAATATCAGTGTTATTATAGAGCAGGAATATCAGTGTTATTATAGAGTTATTATAGAGCAGGAATATCAGTGTTATTATAGAGCGGGAATATCAGTGTTATTATAGAGCAGGAATATCAGTGTTATTATAGAGCAGGAATATCAGTGTTATTATAAAGCAGGAATATTAGTGTTATTATAGAGTTATTATAGAGCAGGAATATCAGTGTTATTATAGAGCGGGAATATCAGTGTTATTATAGAGCAGGAATATCAGTGTTATTATAGAGCAGGAATATCAGTGTTATTATAAAGCAGGAATATTAGTGTTATTATAGAGCAGGAATATCAGTGTTATTATAAAGCAGGAATATTAGTGTTATTATAGAGCAGGAATATCAGTGTTATTATAGAGCAGGAATATCAGTGTTATTATAGAGCGGGAATATCAGTGTTATTATAGAGCAGGAATATCAGTGTTATTATAGAGCGGGAATATCAGTGTTATTATAAAGCAGGAATATCAGTGTTATTATAGAGTGGGAATATTAGTGTTATTATAGAGCTGGAATATCAGTGTTATTATAGAGCAGGAATATTAGTGTTATTATAGAGCAGGAATATCAGTGTTATTATAGAGCGGGAATATCAGCGTTATTATAGAGCGTGAATATCAGTGTTATTATAGAGCAGGAATATCAGTGTTATTATAGAGCGGGAATATCAGTGTTATTATAGAGCAGGAATATCAGTGTTATTATAGAGCGGGAATATCAGTGTTATTATAAAGCAGGAATATCAGTGTTATTATAGAGTGGGAATATTAGTGTTATTATAGAGCTGGAATATCAGTGTTATTATAGAGCAGGAATATTAGTGTTATTATAGAGCAGGAATATCAGTGTTATTATAAAGCAGGAATATTAGTGTTATTATAAAGCAGGAATATTAGTGTTATTATAGAGCAGGAATATCAGTGTTATTATAAAGCAGGAATATTAGTGTTATTATAGAGCAGGAATATCAGTGTTATTATAGAGCAGGAATATCAGTGTTATTATAGAGCGGGAATATCAGCGTTATTATAGAGCAGGAATATCATATCAGTGTTATTATAGAGCAGGAATATCAGTGTTATTATAGAGCAGGAATATCAGTGTTATTATAGAGCGGGAATATCAGTGTTATTATAGAGCAGGAATATCAGTGTTATTATAGAGCAGGAATATCAGTGTTATTATAGAGCGGGAATATCAGTGTTATTATAAAGCAGGAATATCAGTGTTATTATAGAGCGGGAATATCAGTGTTATAGAGCGGGAATATCAGCGTTATTATAGAGCGGGAATATCAGTGTTATAGAGCGGGAATATCAGTGTTATTATAGAGAGGGAATATCAGTGTTATTATAGAGCAGGAATATCAGTGTTATTATAGAGCGGGAATATCAGTGTTATTATAGAGCAGGAATATCAGTGTTATTATAGAGCAGGAATATCAGTGTTATTATAGAGCGGGAATATCAGTGTTATTATAGAGCGGGAATATCAGTGTTATTATAGAGCAGGAATATCAGTGTTATTATAGAGCAGGAATATCAGTGTTATTATAGAGCGGGAATATCAGTGTTATTATAGAGCAGGAATATCAGTGTTATTATAGAGCGGGAATATCAGTGTTATTATAGAGCGGGAATATCAGCGTTATTATAGAGCAGGAATATCAGTGTTATTATAAAGCAGGAATATCAGTGTTATTATAGAGCGGGAATATCAGCGTTATTATAGAGCGGGAATATCAGCGTTATTATAGAGCGGGAATATCAGTGTTATTATAGAGCAGGAATATCAGTGTTATTATAGAGCGGGAATATCAGTGTTATTATAGAGCAGGAATATCAGTGTTATTATAGAGCGGGAATATCAGTGTTATTATAGAGCAGGAATATCAGTGTTATTATAGAGCGGGAATATCAGTGTTATTATAAAGCAGGAATATTAGTGTTATTATAGAGCAGGAATATCAGTGTTATTATAGAGCAGGAATATCAGTGTTATTATAGAGTTATTATAGAGCAGGAATATCAGTGTTATTATAGAGCGGGAATATCAGTGTTATTATAGAGCGGGAATATCAGTGTTATTATAGAGCGGGAATATCAGTGTTATTATAGAGCGGGAATATCAGTGTTATTATAGAGCGGGAATATCAGTGTTATTATAGAGCGGGAATATCAGTGTTATTATAGAGCGGGAATATCAGTGTTATTATAGAGCGGGAATATCAGCGTTATTATAGAGCAGGAATATCAGCGTTATTATAGAGCGGGAATATCAGTGTTATTATAGAGCGGGAATATCAGTGTTATTATAGAGCGGGAATATCAGTGTTATTATAGAGCTGGAATATCAGTGTTATTATAGAGCAGGAATATCAGTGTTATTATAGAGCGGGAATATCAGTGTTATTATAGAGCGGGAATATCAGTGTTATTATAAAGCAGGAATATCAGTGTTATTATAGAGCGGGAATATCAGCGTTATTATAGAGCGGGAATATCAGCGTTATTATAGAGCGGGAATATCAGCGTTATTATAGAGCGGGAATATCAGCGTTATTATAGAGCGGGAATATCAGCGTTATTATAGAGCGGGAATATCAGCGTTATTATAGAGCGGGAATATCAGCGTTATTATAAAGCGGGAATATCAGCGTTATTATAGAGCGGGAATATCAGCGTTATTATAGAGCAGGAATATCAGCGTTATTATAGAGCGGGAATATCAGCGTTATTATAGAGCGGGAATATCAGCGTTATTATAGAGCGGGAATATCAGTGTTATTATAGAGCGGGAATATCAGTGTTATTATAGAGCGGGAATATCAGTGTTATTATAGAGCGGGAATATCAGTGTTATTATAGAGCGGGAATATCAGTGTTATTATAGAGCGGGAATATCAGTGTTATTATAGAGCGGGAATATCAGCGTTATTATAGAGCGGGAATATCAGCGTTATTATAGAGCGGGAATATCAGCGTTATTATAGAGCGGGAATATCAGTGTTATTATAGAGCGGGAATATCAGTGTTATTATAGAGCGGGAATATCAGCGTTATTATAGAGCGGGAATATCAGCGTTATTATAGAGCGGGAATATCAGTGTTATTATAGAGCAGGAATATCAGTGTTATTATAGAGCGGGAATATCAGTGTTATTATAGAGCAGGAATATCAGTGTTATTATAGAGCGGGAATATCAGTGTTATTATAGAGCAGGAATATCAGTGTTATTATAGAGCGGGAATATCAGTGTTATTATAAAGCAGGAATATTAGTGTTATTATAGAGCAGGAATATCAGTGTTATTATAGAGCAGGAATATCAGTGTTATTATAGAGTTATTATAGAGCAGGAATATCAGTGTTATTATAGAGCGGGAATATCAGTGTTATTATAGAGCAGGAATATTAGTGTTATTATAGAGCGGGAATATCAGTGTTATTATAGAGCGGGAATATCAGTGTTATTATAGAGCGGGAATATTAGTGTTATTATAGAGCGGGAATATCAGTGTTATTATAGAGCGGGAATATTAGTGTTATTATAGAGCGGGAATATCAGTGTTATTATAGAGCGGGAATATCAGTGTTATTATAGAGCAGGAATATTAGTGTTATTATAGAGCAGGAATATTAGTGTTGTTATAGAGCAGGAATATTAGTGTTATTATAGAGCAGGAATATTAGTGTTATTATAGAGCGGGAATATTAGTGTTATTATAGAGCGGGAATATTAGTGTTATTATAGAGCGGGAATATCAGTGTTATTATAAAGCGGGAATATTAGTGTTATTATAGAGCGGGAATATCAGTGTTATTATAGAGCGGGAATATTAGTGTTATTATAGAGCGGGAATATCAGTGTTATTATAGAGCGGGAATATCAGTGTTATAGAGCGGGAATATCAGTGTTATTATAGAGCAGGAATATTAGTGTTATTATAGAGCAGGAATATTAGTGTTGTTATAGAGCAGGAATATTAGTGTTATTATAGAGCAGGAATATTAGTGTTATTATAGAGCAGGAATATTAGTGTTATTATAGAGCGGGAATATCAGTGTTATTATAAAGCAGGAATATTAGTGTTATTATAGAGCAGGAATATCAGTGTTATTATAGAGCAGGAATATCAGTGTTATTATAGAGTTATTATAGAGCAGGAATATCAGTGTTATTATAGAGCGGGAATATCAGTGTTATTATAGAGCAGGAATATCAGTGTTATTATAGAGCGGGAATATTAGTGTTATTATAGAGCTGGAATATCAGTGTTATTATAGAGCAGGAATATCAGTGTTATTATAGAGCAGGAATATCAGTGTTATTATAGAGCGGGAATATCAGTGTTATTATAAAGCAGGAATATCAGTGTTATTATAGAGCGGGAATATCAGCGTTATTATAGAGCAGGAATATCAGTGTTATTATAGAGCGGGAATATCAGTGTTATTATAGAGCGGGAATATCAGTGTTATTATAGAGCGGGAATATCAGTGTTATTATAGAGCGGGAATATCAGTGTTATTATAAAGCAGGAATATCAGTGTTATTATAGAGCGGGAATATCAGCGTTATTATAGAGCGGGAATATCAGTGTTATTATAGAGCGGGAATATCAGTGTTATTATAGAGCAGGAATATTAGTGTTATTATAGAGCGGGAATATCAGCGTTATTATAGAGCGGGAATATCAGTGTTATTATAGAGCAGGAATATCAGTGTTATTATAGAGCAGGAATATCAGCGTTATTATAGAGCGGGAATATCAGTGTTATTATAGAGCGGGAATATCAGTGTTATTATAGAGCGGGAATATCAGTGTTATTATAGAGCGGGAATATCAGTGTTATTATAGAGCAGGAATATCAGTGTTATTATAGAGCGGGAATATCAGTGTTATTATAAAGCAGGAATATTAGTGTTATTATAGAGCAGGAATATTAGTGTTATTATAGAGCAGGAATATTAGTGTTATTATAGAGCAGGAATATTAGGCTGCTGTCACTTTAAGAGCTGCCGGATCCAATATACTGATACACATGAACACAGAAAACAGAGTCTCTCGCTTCAGTGGTTTAAAGTCATATTGAAATTGATATTGAATATAGAATATTGCTCACAAAGGAATCGATAAGAGGAATCGAAATTTTTATTTTATAACAAGTATCCGATTCCAGAAATGGAATAGTGTGACCTGTGTGTGTGTGTGTGTGTGTGTGTGTGTGTGTGTGTGTCAGTCAGCAGATGTGGGACGAGTCGGAGTGTCGTGCTTCTGCACTGCGAGCTGAACTGGCGGCGTTGAAAGAGTCTCTCCAGCAGGGGGCGTCAGACAGACAGATGATGGAGACGGAGAACAGACAGCTGAGCGACACACTCACCCGGGTCAGACACACACACACACACACACACAATCGATAAAACCGATTTGGACTAATAAACTATATTTTACTCTAGCAAACTCTTGTTTGGAATAGTCCATTTCCCGCTGAGTGACAGGGGTGTCTGGGAGAGTCCATGTGTGAAAGGGGGACACCTCTACAACTGCCCTCTACACCCTGCTCAGGCTCCCTTAGTAGGCCGCTGTCTGTGTAGAGATCACTAGCATTAGAGCAGGACCTATAGTGAGGCTGCTCGATTAACTGAAACAAAAACACAATATAATTAGATGTATGGTTTGCCCTGCGTGTTTCAAAGTGAAGTGGGCAGTGTGTGTGTTCAGTGTGTTCGCTTCACATCTGAGTATGTGTTCGACTATAACGAGCATTTGAAAACAAAACACGGCAGACTAGTAATGAGCAGCTGCTGACAACAGAAGGGAAGCTTTAAGGGCTCTCAGGGGCTTTCCGCCAAAATAGAAGCTAAATGCTAATTTCTTTTTTCTATTTTACAGTGAAATATTACAATAGTAATATATATTTGTTGTGTAATATGTGTGTTGTTCTGTGCAGAGTGAGAGCAGTCGCGCTGAGCTCTCGCTAGCGATCACGAAGCTTCACTCGGAGGAGGCGTCACTCAGAGATTCTCTCGCTAAGATGAGCGCCATTAACGAGAGTCTCGCGCAGGACAAGTCTGAACTCAACAGCCTCGTCGTGCAGGTACACACACACACACACATTAGGATTTGTTTGGTTCATATTATCAGTTAAAATGATGTGTTTTTCATTGAACCAATGATATTGAAGTTGTTTGAATGATTGACAGCTGGAGGAGGAGAAGAGTGTGTTGCTGTCTCAGCGAAGAGAAGCGCAACAAGAGAAGCTGACCATCAGAGACGAGCTCGTTCGCTCCGAGCAGGACCGACTGGAGCTGGACGCTGTCCGTCTCACTCTCAGCCAATCACTGCAGGAGTCTGAGCTGGCCAGGGCGGGGCTGGAGGCGGAGCTTCAGTCGCTGCAGGCAGACAGAGCCAAACTGCAGGACAGAATTACACAGGTGTCTCTCTCTCTCTCTCTCTCTCTCTCCATCTCTCTCTCACTCTCTCTCTCTCCATCTCTCTCTCTCCATCTCTCTCTCTCCATCTCTCTCTCTCTATCTCTCTCTCTCTCGATCTCTCTATCTCTCTCTCTCCATCTCTCTCTCACTCTCTCACACTCTCTCTCTCACACTCTCTCACACTCTCTCTCTCTCTCTCACACTCTCTCACTCTCTCACTCCCTCTCTCACACTCTCACTCTCTCTCTCTCACTCACTCTCTCTCTCACGCCCTCTCTCTCTCTCTCACTCCCTCTCTCACTCCCTCTCTCTCTCTCTCTCTCTCTCTCTCTCTCCCTCTCTCTCACACTCTCTCCCCCTCTCTCTCTCTCTCTCTCTCTCTCTCTCTCTCTCCCTCTCTCTCTCTCCGTCTCTCTCTCTCTCTCTCTCTCTCTCTCCGTCTCTCTCTCCCTCTCTCTCACACTCTCTCCCCCTCTCTCTCTCTCTCTCTCTCTCTCTCTCTCTCCCTCTCTCTCTCTCTCTCTCTCTCTCTCTATGTCTCTCTCAGTCCCTAATTAGAGTTTCTGATGTGCTACTGTCAATCAAACAGCTGATTGGTGAGCTGGGTGGTCTGGAGGCGGAGCTAGGTTCGGTCCGCGGTGAAGGCGATAGGCAGAGCTCCGCCCTTGAGGAGGCGGGGCGTGGGAGGGCGGAGCTAGTGAGAGAGAGGGCAGGGCTTCTGGTTCAGCTGAACGCCTCAGAGAGAGAGAACGCCACTCTGACAGAGGAGATCGCCAGCTTCAGGTTAGACTGAGCACTTCTCTGTCACGATAGGGATGTATTAATATGTGTGTGTTTCATCGATAACAGTATGTGTGTGTGTGTGTGTGTGCAGGTCGGAGAGGGAGGCTCTGGAGACGAGTCTTTTCGAGCTGCAGCAGCAAATAACTCAAATGGAGTCTCGCCGTGAACAGCTGGAGTCCGAGAACCAGAACCTGCGACTGCGTACTGACAGCATTACAGGTACAGGACACTGAGACCCGCTCACGAGAGAGAGACCGCTGATGAGCACAAGAGTTGTGTTTTAAAGGGTTAATTCACCCAAAAATGAAAATTAGCCCATGATTTACTCTCTCTCAAGTCAGCCTAGGTGTATATGACATTCTTCTTTCAGACGAACACAATCAGAGTTATATTGGAATGTCATACACACCTAGGATGACTTGAGGGCGAGTAAATCATGGGCTAATTCTCATTTTTGGGTGAACTATCCCTTTAAGATGAGCCTCATGGTGATGTTAGTGTGTCTGTGTGTTTAGCGGAGCTGAAGCGTGTGCGTGCAGAGAGAGAGACGGTTCTGTCTCAGAGTGAGAAAGAGAGAGACGCGCTGAGAGATGCGCTAGCGGCGGCTCAACATGAAGCTCAGCGAGTTCTGCGCGCGACCCTGTCCGACCACCAGGAGGAGCTGGAGAGACTGGCCAATCAGAAGGTCACATGAGCGCTCGCCTCTTCTGTGAGTATGAGTTGATGTGACCCGTGTAACTGACTCTGAGTCCTGCAGGAGGCGCTGCGCTGCAGTCTGGAGGTGGAACAGCAGGGGGCGCTGCGGCGGCTGCGGGAGCACCTGGAGGAGCAGGCGAGCCGGCGGGAGAGAGAGAGGGACGAGCTTCAGGAGCAGCTGCGCTCACTGCAGCGCGAGCGGGACCAGAGTCTGCTACAGGCGGAGGCGGACAAGCAGCAGGTGAGACTCGCGGGAGCTCGAGCGTGACCAGGGCTGGGGACCGACCGCAGCGCTAACCCGTCCGCTGTGCACACAGGCGCTGTCCGCTAAGGAGGCGGAGAAGACGGCGGTGGCGGAGAGGGCGAGCGCCCTACAGGCGGAGCTGAGCACTGCAGCGCTGGAGCTGGAGCGACTGGGCCGAGAGACGGCGCTGCTCCGGGACCAGGAGCGGGTCAGGGCCGGGCTAGCGCATTAGCTGTGTTCCCATCCAACCGCTGCACGCGTAAAGGGACGGTCGGAGTAAAGTCAGCCTAGGGTCCTCTGCACCATGACCTCGAGCCGAACCCCCCCCCAGAAGCCTTTTCCCCTTTATTAAAGTTAGAGCTTATTTAGAGACATCAGCCGGATGGTTTAGTGCACACGCTAACGGATCCTACGATGTATCTGGTAAATTACCCCAGTAATAATGCCCAGAATGGTACCAAACTTCTACAGTAGTACAAATAGGTTCTGTACTCATAAAACTCTTTTCCCTTACACTTGTGAGTTTTGCAAAGGACTTTTACGGGGTTTTCCCAAATCAGGGAAGTGACCTCGACGTCCGGGTTAGCGGTAGCGTAGCATTAATAAATGCTGTACAAGTATGGTTCATTATTAGTGCATGTGAACTAATGAAACCTTAATGTAAAGTGTTACCGACATTTTTGCTTTAAATAAAATAAACTGAAATAAAATAAAATATTTAAAACAAAACTTATGTTTTCAGCAGGTTGACCAGGCAAGATTTGTCATTTTTATTCAGTTTAACTTTGTGTACTGAAATAACTAAAACAAAAATGTATAAAAAAAGACATATCTTTCACATTAAAACTAAAAACTAATTCAAATTATGAATAAAACTATAATAATATCTTAATTACTCCAGAATAACACTGAGACTAAACTAATAATCAAACCAGTGAAATTCCTAATATTTATTACAACAATTCCAAATGTTTGTATATTAAGTGTATTGTTGCAACAGAAGTCGCGCAAGTGTTTTTTTTTTCTTTTCACAACACGTTCACACACGCAGAGGACCCTGGGTTTAAATTAATTACAGTTCGGATATAAACACTGATGTCTACGATCAAAATAGAGTAAATCACCTTTTAAAAGTAACTGCCGGCAGGCGCTTCAAATAACGATCGCTTATATCGTTACACCAGTAGGTGGCGACAAGTGATTGTTAAAAAAAATTTTTTATTGAATCATTCAAGAGATTCGTTCAAAAACTTAATTAGGGAATTAATTAGTGAAATATTGTTGCTCGTCAAGGAATTTATTCGGTAAATGTGCTTCAATCGTAGTTAGGGCTAAAAACTATTTTGTGTTTACATAATATATGTGTGTGTACTGTATCATGATTTTGTATATACACACACATGTATGTATATATGTGAGAAATATTTGCATGTATATATTGTGTATATATAACTTATATATAAATATTAATATTTGATAGATAAATAACACATTTTTCTTAAATATATATATGCATGTGTGTGTATATACAAAATAATTATACACAGTACACACACATATATTATGTAAACACAAACCTTTATTTTAGATGTGATTAATCCCTGCACAGCATTAGTCGTAGTTAATGCGCATGTCTATTTTTATTGAATAAAAAATGTGCATTTTAAGATTTTATGCGCATTCAGTCCAGCATTGTTTCTCAAACTTCGCTCTAAAATACTTGGATGGAAGCATGGCTAATGTGTGGTTGGCTTAATTGATTAATATGAAAGTGTTGTGGTTGTGTCTGTGTAATGAGTGTGTTGTTTTGTGGCTAGGCTGCGGTGGCGTCTGTGAAGGCAGAACTGCAGGAGCTGCGCAGTGAGCTCCAGGACGCAGCCAGCGCACACGACCGAGAGCTGCGCAGACTGCAGGAGAACAGCGCAGACCAGCAGACGCGAGCCGACACGGCGCTCACAGAGGTCAGAGGCCTCAACCAGAGGAGCAAAACACCTCAGTTAAATGAGTTATTGCTGTTAAAGGTGCAGTGTGTGAGTTTTAGCGGCATCTAGTGGTGAGGTTGTGAACTGCACCCAACAGGAGTTACGGTGGCCGACAGGAAGTGATGTCGTCGTCTGAGACAGCAGAGAGTAGCCAGTTAAACACTGAGGTTTCTTTACAAAGATTAATTAATAAATGAGGTTTACTTAATTATTCAGTAAAACGATGTTATTGTGAATATTATTGTGACTTGTTCATCATTGTGTCAGTGTTTTATCCGCTGACTTTAGCTGAAGCTTCTTATCATGAAGAACAACATAGTGACGAAACGTGTTTGTCCGCTCAGGGCCACCATAGAAACATTCTAAGCTAATAAACACATAATGGTTCATTATGTAAGGTCTTTATACACCACTGAAAACATAGTTATGTTTATTATATTGCAGTTCTGTCAACAGATCCTCCTAAATATTACACACTGCACCTTTAAACTGTGTTTTTGCCCTCGTGCAGTTGGAGGAGTGTCGCGCGCTGCTGTCGTCCAGCGAGGAGAGCCGGGACAGTGCCAGGAGAGATCTTCTGGAGACGGATAAACGTTTGAACGAGATACGGGAGGCAGGGGAGGGGCTTAGGCGAGAGGGGGCGGAGCTGCGGCGCTCCCTTAGTGATGTCACCAAAGAGAGGGACGCTCTCAGCCAATCAAACGCGCAGCTGAGGGAAGCACTGAGATCGGCAGAGAGCGAGAGGATCAGGTGACGGATGAAGACTTTAACCCTCTGCTGCTCTTCGCTTGTCGGTCAAAAATGACTAATTAATTTTTTTATTTCAATAAAATGAATGTACTATATTTTAGTTCAATCTTTTTTTTTTTATATTTTGGATTTCATGGTACTAAATTATATTTACGCTGCATTTATAATCCATTTATGCACTTTTTGAGCATAGAAAATTACATTTCCAACTTGAACGGCCGTAAATCTTGATACTTTAAAGCACAGACTGAAGTTTGATCTGTTTTTAAAGACGACACTTGGCAGATTATTGCTGAAGTGAAAAAAGTTTTTAAAAGTTACAGAATTTTACATTTATTGTCATGAAAAATGTGCAAAAATACTATTTTCAATTTTTATATGAAATATATTTTCAATCACACGTTTTACTCTAAACCTGTGAGAAAATCAAATTCATAAATCTAAAGTTGTGTTCCAAATGTGAGGTTGATATCTCAGTAAATGAGCGTTCAGTGAGATGTTGTTCGGCTGCAGTACCAAACGCTTCCACTAGAGGAACTTCGTCTCGCATTCGTTTCCAATGCATCATTTCTGACCGCGAGGAGCACAAGAGTGACTATTGTTTACAGCACCATTTAACCTGTTCAGATCATGTCCAGGATTTTTTTTTTTTTTTGTGTGTGTGTGTGTGTGTGTGTGTGTTCACACAGCAAGTGCCAGAATCTTTTCCAAGTTTAATACCATTCTGATGAAGAATAATATATATTTTTTTAAACTAATGTAAACATTTTCAGTCAAAATGACTATTTAGAACAGTATGCAAATTAGCATGCAGATGGGGTTCTTTCCGCAGTGCTGATTGGAGGGCCTGTGCTTTGTGTCCAGCGTGAAGCGTGCGTGTGAGGAGAAGGAGCAGAAGGCGTGTGTGCTGGAGGAGAGTCTGGCGTCTGCGCAGACGGAGGTGTCAGATCTGCGCTCGCGTCTGCGTGAGGTGGAGAGATCCCGACTGGAGGCGCGCAGGGAACTGCAGGAGCTGCGCAGACAGGTCAGACTGAGGCCAACTCCTAAGCACTGAGAGCATAGGCTGGAAAAACTATGTTCGTAGTGTCTGTGACATCACCCGTAGTGTTTCTGAAGAGCGCCCGAAGTGGGCGGAGCCGGCCGTCGCCATCTTGGCAGCGTCACTCCCGGATAAACGAAAACGTGCAGCGAGGCGGATTAGCTGAGGTGACGTGACGCTAGCAGACAAACGGCTAGCAGTGACATCAGCGCCAATCCACCTGTCACTCAAGTGGCCACTCCCTTAATTATGCAGAACTTTAAGGCTTAATATAATTTAAACGGATGAGTTATAAAAACTCCCCTCACAGTCGTCATGAAGGGCAACATCAGCTTTATAGACCAAAACCACTTTCTGCCCCAGACTGTAAACATGTGTTTCTGCTGTAAAGTTGGGTATATTAACATGGGGGTTTATGGGATTGAGTCTCTTCTGCAGCCTCTAGTGGCCAGTGGATGAACTGCAGTTTGTCTCTTCAGTGTTGAGAGAGAGAGAGAGAGAGACTGGGAGGCTGCTGGTTGGCTGAAAGTAAGGTGGTTTGCTGTGGTTTGACGTGTACGACTCTGTGCGGTCAGGTGAAAGTTGTGGATGCCGAGCGCGAGCAGACGGCTAAGCAGACGACTGAACTGCAGGCGCGTTTATCCGCGGAGGAGCAGAAGGACGAGGAGCGAGCGAGAGAACTGATCTCGCTCAAACAGAGACTCGCCGAGACAGAAACTAGCAGAAACTCTCTTCAGAAGGAGGTGAGATCTCAGTAATTACAGTGTTAAAGGGATAGTTCACCCAAAAATGAAAATTAGCCCATGGTTTACTCTCCCTCAAGCCATCCTAGGTGTGTATGACACTCTTCTCTCAGACGAACACTATCAGAGTTATATTAAACAATGTCCTGGCTCTTCCAAGCTTTATAATGGCAAAGTAATTTGATTTGAACTATCCCTTTAAATGAAATGAAACGACGTCTCACCCGGTGTGTCTGTCTCCAGCTGTCTTCTCTTCAGAGGCGTGTGAGCGAGAGCGAGTTGTGCTGGCGCAGTCGCGAGCGAGAGTTAGCGTCTCAGCTACAGGACGCTCGCGGCTGTGAGAAGAAGCTTCAGGACGAGGCACGTAACCTCTCCGTCCGCGCGCAGTCGGCCTCGGATGCGTCTGCGCAGATGCAGCTGCAGTTGAGTGACGCGCAGGGCCGTCTGGTGGCGACGGAGGCGGAGCTATCGCGAGCGGAGGCGGGGCGCCGGGATCTGGAGTTCAGGATGAGCAGCCTGCAGTCGGCACTCACGCGCACGCTGGGCATCGGGGCCAGTGGGCGGAGCAGCAGCAGGGGGCGGAGCCCGGCAGGCTCCTCCCCTTCCTCTCTGAGCTCAGGGATGATGTCCCGCCACCGGAGTGTCTCCCCGCTGCACTGCTCGCTGTCGCCACCCAAAGGTCAGATTTGCTTCCTCTAGAAAGTTGTGTTTGAGTTCTGCTTTACCTCAACCCTTTCTCTGCCGTCCGCCAGATGTGGCAGGTCACGTGACTCCTGATAACACCATCATGCTGAGGCCGGTGTCTCCAGAGAGGACCGACGCCCCGCTGCCCGTCGCCCCGCCCGAGCTCGACCCCGAGACCCTGCGCAGCGGCCTACGAGACTTCCTGCTGGAGCTGCGCGAGGCTCAGAGAGACCGAGTAATAACTATTACGATGATAAACTATAACAATAACTATAACTATAATTATAACTATTGTATTGTGATAGTGTGGACCGAGTGAGAGTGTGATTTATGTGTGCGCAGGACGAGGCGCGGGGTCAACTGGGGTCACTGCAGAGGGAATTACAGGAAGTGACATCAGAGAGAGACTCCGCCCACCAGCGCCTCACTCAGCTACTCAGCACACTACAGGAGTGCCAGGAGGGTAACACACATCCATCCTTCTCATGCAAAGCAAATCGTAATAATGACACATAAACTTTCAAATTTTTATGAATTGTTTTTCTCATCGCGATTGTCAAGGTTTTGTCAGATTCCGCTCATTTCTGGAGCGGTTTGTTGATTGTGTGTGTGTGTAGATAAGCGTGGCGTGGATGTGAAGCTGTCGTCGGCTCAGGCTCTGCTGCACGAGCAGGACGAGTCCCTGCGGAGAGGAGAGAGAGAGCGGCGAGCGCTGAACGAGCGAATCAAGGAGCTGGAGAGACTGTCCCTGAGCGCCGAGGCCGAGCGCAGGCGTGTGGAGGTCAGAGGTCACGTCCATCTCAGGCCTCGTTTACACTGCCAGTGATTTCCAGATCGGCTTCAGGCCTCGCTCATATGCGGAGATACATCAGATATAAATCAGAGATGTATGGAAGCTTGTTTCCGCCACTGAATAATAAATAAGTAATAATAATGACTTTTTATCTCACAATTCAGACTTTTTTTCTCACAATTGCGTGAAATAAAGTCAGAATTGTGAGATATAAACTATTCTGAGGTAAAAAAAAAAAAAAGTCCGTCTTTTTTTTTCTTACAATTGGACTTTATATCTCACAATTCTGAGAATAGATGTCAGAATTGCGTGATATAAAGTCGCAATTGCGAGAAAAAAAGTCAGAATTGTAAGGGAAAAAAAGATGGACTTTTTTTTTTTTTTTTACCTCAGAATAGTTTATATCTCACAATTGCGACTTTATTTCACGCAGTTCTGACTTTATATCTCGCATGATGTAAAAATGTAAACTCGCATTTGTGAGATGAAAAAGTCTCATTATCTTTTAAAATGTTTTATTCTGTGGCGGAAACAAGCTTCCATAGATATGTGCGGATATCCTGAGGCGTTATCTACGTCTACGTGGTTTAATGACGAGAGCAGCCCCGCCGCGCATCGAGACGGATGGGGGCGTCGTACGAGAGGAATGTGAACACGCGGTGACACAACACATCAAAGGTTGGCTTGCTCATCCTAAAGTTTCGGACCCACCGCTCCTCGTTAAAGCCCGCCACGATCTCATGAAAGTGCGAATTTTATTTCTCGTGCCATTTATACGCCATAAATAGTTTTTGTGTGCATATGTTATGCACTTTACTGCGTGTAATACACACGCACTCCACACCCCTAATCCTACCAAGGGGTTTACAGTGCGTATTATGCACGCAAAAACTATTTTTGCCGTATAAATGGCACGAGAAATAAAATTTGTGCTTTAGATACGCACTTTCATTAGCGAACTTCGCATTTATCGCAGAGCTAGCATCAAGCATATTTCACGTTCGTCCATCTGTGCAAGAACCCCCTTTAAGCACGCGCGACATTTCAGATAGCATGTCAGGTGTAAACGCATGAATGGGTCACAATTGAAAGAACGTGTGAACGGACGGTCAAAAAAATCGGATATAAATATAGGCATCCAATCAGAATTGTGCATGAAGACCTGCAGTGTAAACGAGGCGTAAGATAGCGGGTTGAGGAAGGGCTGTCAGTGACTCCGTCGCCCCCTACAGGAGCAGTGCAGTCAGCTGCGCGCGGGCGAGGCGCGGGTGGAGGCGGAGCGGCGGCGGCTGCGGGAGGCGCTGGAGGAGGCGGAGGGCCGGGGCACGCGGGTGGAGCTGGGGAGGCGGAGCCTGGAGGGAGAGCTGCAGAGACTGAGGCTGAGTCTGACGGAGAGAGAGATGGAGATCCAGACGGCTCACGACCGGCACGAGAGCGCCGCCAAACAGGTGCCGAACTCAGAGCCGCCCGCTGGTTTAGCAGTGATGCCTCCTGGGAGGGGTTTCCCTGTAGCCTCTGGTGCTCTTTGGGCATTTTTGACTGAAAAAATAGTCACTTGTTTCCAGAAGAAAATAGTGTCTCAGTCCAGCATCTATGCTCAAAAAGTGAATAAATGGATTATAAATGCAGTGTAAATATAAATTATCACCTAAAAATGCTAAATATTAAATAAAAAACATTATCAAACTAAAATACAGTACATTTATTTCATTGAAATAAATACATTTCAGTCATTTTTGACTGACACGCGAAGAGCACCAAAGTGTTATAAGGGATGAACCAAACCAGCAGCTATGAGGTGAATCACATGACAAACTTTAATTAAAAGTGAAAATCATTGAAGACTGTGAAGTTAACGATGTCGTCTCGCGTGCCTCAGGTGTCAGAGGGCGAGTCTCGCGTGGCGAGTCTTCAGCGGGAGGTGGAGCGGCTGACGGCGCTGCTGGCCAAAGCTCAGGACGGAGAGAGCGTTCAGAAGGAGCGAGCGCTGGCTCTCTCCCAGAGTCTGCAGGAGTCCTCGGCTGCCCACAGCGCCACCCAGGGGCGTCTGACCGCACTGCAGAAGACTCTGGGCCAGGCCGAGGGCGAGCGCAGGCAGATGCAGGTGAGAGAGTGTGTCACGTCCAGGCCTGGGAAGCCAACATCTAGTCCAATTCTGGAGTCGAATACTTAATCAAATTGAAATTTATTGGTAGCGATGTCCTGTTGAGCGATGTCCTGTTGATGTGCGGTGTGTTCTGAGCGATGTCCTGTTGAGCGATGTCCTGTTGATGTGCGATGTCCTGTTGAGCGATGTCCTGTTGATGTGCGGTGTGTTCTGAGCGATGTCCTGTTGATGTGTGTTCAGGAGCGCGTGGACGGCCTGCGAGCGTCGCTGTCGGACGGGAAGCGGAGCGTCGGCGTCCTCACGGAGCGCGTGCACACACTGCAGGCGGAGCTGAGCCGGAGTCAGACGATCCGAGCCGAGCTGGAGGCCGAGCTGCACAACACACAGGAGGTGACACACACCTTCGACAGCTCTCACATTATCACAGCTTAACCGCACAATAGTTTAGAAAAGAGTCTTTACACTGGAAAATGGTTCATAGTTTAGAAAATATAGCTCTGAAAATGGTAATGAAATATGAGCAGAACTCAGTTGATGTTTCACTGGTTTTGTCCGTCCTTCTGTTAGACTGTCTCACACATGAATTATGTTGAATATCTGTCAGCTGTTAAATTTAACTACACAATTAGATAATACCAGTTTAGCTCAACCAATCACCAAGCAATGCTTCATTTTGTTCAGTCTGTGTGTAAAAAGAGCATTAGCAATTAAAGAAAACACACTTCAGCAAAACATGATCAGCTCAAAGTGTCCCAATCATTTTGTTTATAAATGTCACTGGTAGGGTTAGGGTTAGGTTAGGTCACTGGTAGGGTTAGGGTTAGGTTAGGTCACTGGTAGGGTTAGGGTTAGGTTAGGTCACTGGTAGGGTTAGGTCACTGGTAGTCACTGTATGAAGAGTTATTGGGTATAATATGTCACAGTTTACTTTATTCTGCTCTCCTCACTTACAGAAATGAGCTATAGTGCCCTGATCACACTAGTGAAACAATATCACAAATTATATCTGGTGTCTGAATAATGTTTGGTTTGACTGTAAGCTTTCGATGTCAGTGCACAAACACAACGCATGTTATTGTGAGGAAAATTTGATGGTTTTTAAAAGAGCGTATTTGGACTTGTATCATGGCGCCGCAAGAGGCGTGAGACGCGAACGCAACAGTCGTAGTTTAAAGGGAATGTGAGATGAGACTCTGATTGGTTTAACGCACGTAAATCCCAAAACACACCCATTACTCATTAAGAGAATAGGGACAACCCTTTTAGACCAGCGCCGGGAGCGCCGACCATTTTTCCCATTGTTAAACTAGCAGAAGTGGATTCGGACTCGCCCTAAGTGAACTCATGCCGTGCGCTTTAGACCATGCGCTTAGATCGTTAAATAGGGCCCGTGGTCTTTTTCACCGCAACTTGAAAGGAATCCAGACGGTGTTGTGGGAGCGAGCGCTGACACCTGAGGCGCTACTGGTGTTTACTCAGAGGGATGGAGCGATTGTTCTGCAGATCCATGTTCTTGAAAAGGGGCTTGACTGTCAAACGGTGCTGGATTTTTCTGGACCTCGGCGATTAACTGCCATTTTAAATGCGCGATCCCTTAAATTCGAGTGGATTCTGATTGGCTGTCAGTGTTTTATCGTTCAACAGCTGGAAAAAAAAATTGTTACGAAAGTGATCCCAACGATATCATTCTCTATATCGCCACAGCTGTGGTGTGAACTCTGCTGTTCTTTAACATTGAGAACGATTTTTAGAACTATATCTTTATCGTTATCGTCCTGGGTGTGTCGAGCTTTAGACCAAACGCACTGCAGTGGACGGAGGAGGTCTGACTCCAGTTTGACTGCAGTGCCAGTGTGAACGCACAGAGTTATAGATCTGAGAGGGACTGTTTTAACGAGACGGGTGAACGCTCCCGCAGGCTCTGCGCCAGAGGACCGACAGCCTGGCCGAGGCCCAGCGAGCGCTTCAGTCTGCGCAGACGGAGCGAGCGTCTGCAGAGGAGCGTCTGCGCAGCCTCCAGAGAGCCGTGGCCTTACTGGAGACCGAGAGGAGAGAGTCCGAGAGACAGGCGGTGCGCCTCGAGAAGGACAAGACTGCGCTGAGGAGCACTCTGGAGAAGGTGACGGGAGGGACACACACACACACACACACTCACTGGAGAAGGTGACGGGAGGGACACACACACACACACACACACACACACACACTCACTCACTGGAGAAGGTGACAGGAGGGACACACACACACACACACACTCACTGGAGAAGGTGACGGGAGGGACACACACACACTCACACTCACACACACACACACACACACACACTCACTGGAGAAGGTGACAAGAGGGACACACACACACACACACACACACACACACTCACTGGAGAAGGTGACGGGAGGGACACACACACTCACACACACTCACTGGAGAAGGTGACGGGAGGGACACACACACACTCACACACACTCACTGGAGAAGGTGACGGGAGGGACACACACACACACACACTCACTCACTGGAGAAGGTGACGGGAGGGACACACACACACACACTCACTGGAGAAGGTGACGGGAGGGACACACTCACACACACACTCACTCACTGGAGAAGGTGACGGGAGGGACACACACACACACACTCACTGGAGAAGGTGACGGGAGGGACACACTCACACACACACTCACTCACTGGAGAAGGTGACGGGAGGGACACACACACACACACACTCACTCACTGGAGAAGGTGACGGGAGGGACACACACACACACACTCACTGGAGAAGGTGACGGGAGGGACACACTCACACACACACTCACTCACTGGAGAAGGTGACGGGAGGGACACACACACACACACTCACTGGAGAAGGTGACGGGAGGGACACACTCACACACACACTCACTCACTGGAGAAGGTGACGGGAGGGACACACTCACACACACACTCACTCACTGGAGAAGGTGACGGGAGGGACACACTCACACACACACTCACTCACTGGAGAAGGTGACGGGAGGGACACACACACACACACACTCACTCACTGGAGAAGGTGACGGGAGGGACACACACACACACACACTCACTCACTGGAGAAGGTGACGGGAGGGACACACACACACACACTCACTGGAGAAGGTGACGGGAGGGACACACTCACACACACACACACACACACTCACTGGAGAAGGTGACAAGAGGGACACACACACACACACACTCACTCACTGGAGAAGGTGACGGGAGGGACACACACACACTCACACACACACACACTCACTGGAGAAGGTGACAAGAGGGACACACACACACACACTCACTCACTGGAGAAGGTGACGGGAGGGACACACACACACACACACACACACACTCACTCACTCACTGGAGAAGGTGACGGGAGGGACACACACACACTCACACACACACACACACACACACACTCACTGGAGAAGGTGACAAGAGGGACACACACTCACTCACTGGAGAAGGTGACGGGAGGGACACACACACACTCACTGGAGAAGGTGACGAGGGACACACACACACACACACCGGGGTTACACCCCTACTCTTTACCAGGAGTGCCATGCAGTACCTATTTCCACCACTAGTTGTCATTCTTACAGACTGCACCTTTAACGTCTCATCCGAAGGACGGATGATTGTTATGATTGTGATTGATGTTCTGACTGATGATGTTCTGACTGATGATGTTCTGACTGATGATGTTCTGATTGTGATGTTCCGATTGTGATGATCTGATTGGTCAGGTGGAGCGCCAGAAGCTGAAGACGGAGGAGAGTAGCATGCGCTTGTGTGCGGAGAAAGGCCGCCTGGATCGTTCGCTCAACACCGTCGAGCAGGAGCTGCAGGACGCGCAGAAACAGATCGTGATGCTGCAGGTACGCCTTTACATTACAAACAGCACCAAAAAAATCAATTATTATTAATAATATTTTTAATATGACATGTTTTGTCTATCAGAAATGCACATTTGAAAGTAGCTTGGGTTGATGTAAAGTTATTTTCTTTAGCAAAAGCAGTGGCAGAACAGGTTATGTTTGTGTTTTGCGCTTCGTAGAAACGCACTCGTTGCGGTGTCAGGGGTTGCTATGGTTTCTGCTGTTGCTATGGTTACAGTGGGTGTTCAGTTGTGGACCGTGTGTGTGTGTGTGTGGTGTTTGATGCGTGTGTGTGTTTCAGGCTCAGGTGGCCGAGCTGGAGCAGAGTCAGAGCACTAGCGAGCAGTCGGCCCGTGTGCGCGAGGACGAGAGACTCCGCGTCAGTCTCAGAGAGGCGGAGCGAACGCTATCCGCGCGAGAGAGAGCGCACCGCCAGCGCGTCAGGGGTCTGGAGGAGCAGGTGTCCACGCTGAAGGAGCAGCTACAGCACGAGATCCGCCGCAGAACGCCCTCGCTAACGTGAGCCACATCAACATGTGCACAGCGGCTGCTCCTCAAGAGTTCACACAAACATTACAATTATCCCTTAAAGGAGAACTCCGGTCAATTTTAACATTGAGCTCATTTACATTTGTACATTGTACATTTGGAGTGCTGTCAATACAGAGAACAATGACAAAAATCGGTGTTGCCTACACCGTGTTATCCTCGTTTTAAAATTTGCACCCTGTTGACTTCAATGGGGCAAGTTTTAAACCTGCTTTTAGCCTCTTAACATCCTTGATGTGTTATTACAAGTGCACAGGTCATGTGAGTGATTCCTTCAGAGTGAACGCGGGTGAATCTGACTGCAGTAGATGTGAAAGATATTAATAAAAATGATGTTAATTCAGCCAGCGCTCATACCTGTATTTACATCCTGTTTTCGGTCGAAGTCCACAGTAGTCGATTGTCGAGTTCACGCGCGTGATCATAGGTAATAAACCTATGCGCGTGAACTCGACAATCGATTGACCGGAGTTCTCCTTTAATTTACTTTATAAACTACAATAACTGGCTTACGTCCGTAAAAAACGACTTACAAAAACGCAGAAGGCCTTTATTAACCCCTGGAGCCGTATGGATTACTTTTATGATGGATATATGCATGCACTTTTTTGGGCTTCAAAATCTCAGGCACCATTATAAAGGTTTGAAGAGCCAGGATATTTTTTAATTTGTGCTGGGCAACGATTAATCGCTATTCACCGCATCCAAAATAGAAGTTTGTGTTTACATTATATGTGTGTGTACTGTGTAGAATTATTTTGTATATATAAATGCACACACGCATGTATATATTTAAGAAGTTTTATTTATTTATATATCAAATATTTATATATAATATAAATGATGTATAAATATATATAGAGGCTATACATGCATGTGTGTGTATTTATATATACAAAATAATTATACACAGTACACACACATATTATGTAAACACAAACTTCTATTTTAAATGTGATTAATCACTGTTTTTAATATAACTCTGATTGTGTTCGTCTGACAGAAGGATGTCATACACACCTAGGATGAGTTGACGGAGAGTAAACCATGGGCTAATGGTCATTTTTTGGTGAACTAAACTTTTAAGGCCTGTTTACACCAAGGACGATAACTATAAAAGAAAGAATAGTAGAGAGAAACACCTATAATGATAATGCACAGAGGAACGCTTATAATAAACAAAACGATTTTAATTATGTTTATAGTTATCGTTCTTGGTGTGAACGGGCTTTTAGAGATATTGTGAGTTTTTTGTTTTGTTTTTTTTTACACTAAAAAACATGTCTGGAAATGTCAGAGTAATATTTACCCCAAAACCAAAAGTATATCAATGGTATTTTGCTTAATGAAGCTTATTTTAGGACCAAGATTTGTTACATTACGACACTATTATTATAACAATTCATCACATTTTATTCTCATAATTCTTTACTGTAATGAAAAAAAATAAAAAAAAATCTAGACTTTTTTTATGAGGTGAATATATTTCTGCCTAATGATGAAATGCTCCCATTCCCTGCACACTGACACATACTCAACACAAATACTTGAATATTTTACTGTAATATTTATGGTTTATGTGAATGCGTTTTTTAAAACACCTAAAACACAAACATGTTTATCATGTGTTATTCAGTTATTGCTATGTTTACCTCAACTGATTGTTGACAGGTCAGTTACTGATCAGTGAATGTAATCTACTCACCCTGCAGTTAAATCCCCCTCTAAATCTGAAATATACATCTCACTTACGAGATTAATGTTGATCTGAAGACTTGTCGTGTTCAGTTTCACACTGAGATTCATTTGTAGTCGCAAGAATTCCGAAAGCGTTTTTCACAATGCGATTCTCTGACAATGTAGGCTACGTTAAATTTCAGCGCGAGTTCGGTCGCGCGCTTGACCGCGGCAGCGCGCACAGAAATAATAACGGACTCTGACAGGAATGGCGCGAATTACTGAGGTGAGACACTTTACGTCATCTTTGTTCAATAATTGTTATAATACATTTTAAAGTCAATCACATTAAGGTGTTTGGTAATTAAGGAGAAATGAAGATCACGACCCCGTCCTTCAGATCGACATATCGCGTAAATGATGGATTGAAGTTATTAAGAAAAAATGGCATTTTAACTGCTAGTTTACTACTCTTCTCAGTCTTTTGTTTTATGTGTGAAATAAATGTATTTTTGTTTTGCTAGAATGGTTTTTATACTCATTAAAATGATTTTGTTTAAATGTGTAAGCTTCTTTAAAAACGTGTCCTGTTTTCATGTTATTTACATGTAAAGTACAAAAATGTTTATTAATAAATTGCAAAACTTGGTTTGGAACAGCTAATATTACAGTAAATGGTGAGTATATTAAAGCTGAACCCTGACAGTTCTTCAGATTGATGACAGATCCCAGCTAACTAAAATGTTTTAAAAACGTTAGCATACCATTAAGTTATAGAAACAGTTTTGGTTTTAAATGTTTTTTCTTGGTTGTGTGAACGTTAAGGGAACATCTCATTCGTATCATTCTTCAAACATTATGGGAACGCTTTTGAATGTTCTCTGAACGTTCTGAAACAAGTAGTAACATTTAAAAAACGTTAACATTTCAGAAAAGAAACGTTCCATGAACGATGTATAAATAATGTTTTTGTGCTAACATTTAGAGAACATTATTAAAGACCAGATAACTTTGAACAAACGTTCTATTAAACGTTACTGGAAGAACGTTTGTTCATAACTTTGAGAGAACCTTGCCAGAACGTTCCCCGTTAGCTGGGAGGTCAGGAGTCTGGGTTCAGTATAACTCACCCCAAGACAATATACACAAGTAAACAACAACAACAGCACTGGACGACAAACAGTAATAATGCGACCGCGACACATCTCTGTTCTCCTGCACCAGTGTAACAGATAACAGCACCAGTGGCAACATACAGGCCAGATGATCAATTACTACAGTAAATATCAGTTTACATGAGACCAGAAAACATCAGATGCTGCTGGAGAATATATATATGAAGAGGAAAGAGGTCTGAAACACACTCTA
>JAJAQA010000006.1:50583923-50603923 GCA_021464565.1 Rutilus rutilus
TACACAAGCTTCTACGCACGTTAACTATGACTTAAATGACATGCAAGCAGTTCATGCAAAAAATCCTCGCTGAGTTCAGATGTTTACATTTAATATACTAAATATAATATTTAAGAATGAATCTGCTCACCTTTGATTCTGTCCTTTATTCCTCGAGTGATGCTCAAATCTCAGCGTGTCTGAAGTTTCAGCGAAGCCCCGCCCACAGTCCCGCCCCTAAAGCGAAGCCCCGCCCCCGATCCCTCCCCGAGTCCGAGTCTCGCTGACAGGAATGTGAAACTCCATCTTACCTCATCCAAAACCGTGAATATAACGCTAGATATATCTTCATACATTTAATATGCACTATACAACTCTTATATACCCATGTCTGCTTGTTAGCTCGTGTTTAAATCACTTATTTTCGTGGGGGATCTACCGTTGGCTCACACGTGATCTTCATCGCCCTCGCGCGGGCGAACAACAGTAACGCCATCTTGCATTTTATACAAATACAAATTTTGGCTGTATTTTTTACTTTAATTTATTTGTGTATGAGTTGTACTGTACAGTAAAATAGATGTTTCCCTCACCTTCAATCGTCTAAGCATGGTAAATATTATGTATGTTTTAGTTATAACTGTGAAGCACTTTTGGCAATAACTTTATTACATGTGCTATATAAATAAATAAAAGTTTAAGTTAAACGCTGGAAATTAGACTAAGCAGCAGCTCAAATACAAGAATTTTGATAATTCCAACACTTCCATTTGTGTTATTTCAGAGTTCATCCACACTTTATTATTCGAACATGAGAATAAGAGTCAGAAAGAAAAGTGAGGAGACTTTTGACTTCAAATCTGAGAAAAACGTCTATCAAACACTGAAATGTTTTTGTCAGTTAAAACACAGAACATTGTGAAGTGAACTTCAATGTATTTATTTCAACTTCAAGCATATATTTATTTAATATACAGAGAGATCTCCAGATAAAACGAGTCAAAGATCTTAAACTCAAACACGTAAGCATATCCGTGTTCATGGAGTGATGAACCGCGAGGATAGTTCAGGTCACATGATCTTTGTCCTGTCTAGAGTGTCTAGGTGTGTGTGTGTGTGTGTGTGTGTGTGAGAGCTTTGCAGGAATGAACATCTTCAGTGTTTTACGCTGATGCCGTTTTCTTCTCCTTGTAAGTGGCCATCATCTTCTTGATCTCAGCGATGGCTTTGCCTGGATTCAAACCCTGTGGGACGAAAAACGAGCATCAGAACGCATGAAACGAGCATCAGAACGCATGGAATGAGCATCAGAACACATGAAACGAGCATCAGAACACATGAAACGAGCATCGAACACATGGAACGAGCATCAGAACACTCTGATGCTCGTTCCATGTGTTCTGATGCTCGTTTCTGTTCTGAACGATTCTGTTTCTGTTCTGATGCATGTTCTGAACACATGGAACGAGCATCAGAACACAGGGAACAGGCATCAGAACACAGGGAACAGGCATCAGAACACAGGGAACAGGCATCAGAACACATGGAACAGGCATCAGAACACATGGAACAGGCATCAGAACACAGGGAACAGGCATCAGAGCACAGGGAACAGGCATCAGAACACATGGAACAGGCATCAGAGCACATGGAACAGGCATCAGAGCACATGGAACAGGCATCAGAACACATGGAACAGGCATCAGAACACAGGGAACAGGCATCAGAGCACAGGGAACAGGCATCAGAACACAGGGAACGAGCATCAGAACACATGGAACAGGCATCAGAACACATGGAACAGGCATCAGAACACATGGAACAGGCATCAGAGCACAGGGAACAGGCATCAGAACACATGGAACAGGCATCAGAACACATGGAACAGGCATCAGAGCACAGGGAACAGGCATCAGAACACATGGAACAGGCATCAGAACACATGGAACAGGCATCAGAGCACAGGGAACAGGCATCAGAACACATGGAACAGGCATCAGAACACATGGAACAGGCATCAGAACACATGGAACAGGCATCAGAACACAGGGAACGAGCATCAGAACACAGGGAACAGGCATCAGAACACATGGAACAGGCATCAGAACACATGGAACAGGCATCAGAACACATGGAACAGGCATCAGAGCACAGGGAACAGGCATCAGAACACATGGAACAGGCATCAGAACACATGGAACAGGCATCAGAACACATGGAACAGGCATCAGAACACAGGGAACGAGCATCAGAACACATGGAACAGGCATCAGAACACATGGAACAGGCATCAGAACACATGGAACGAGCATCAGAACACATGGAACGAGCATGCCCTCGTCAGGCGGTCAGTGCGTTTCACCTTCGGGCAGGTTTTGGTGCAGTTCATGATGGTGTGGCAGCGGTACAGAGAGAACGGGTCCTGTAGTTTAGAGAGCCTCTCCTCAGTGAAGTCGTCACGCGAGTCGATCATCCAGCGATACGCCTGAAACACAACAGCAAAGCAACCGTTTCAGAGAGCGAATGGGTGTGACAGCTAACTCTAGCTGGACAATAACTTTATTCTAGAGCTGCTGTAAAGACAAAACAATCTGTTTCATACTCAAAACATGATGTGTGGAGGAGGTGTGTGTGTGGAGGAGGTGTGTGTGTGTGGACTGACCTGCATGAGGACGGCCGGGCCTAGATACTTGTCTCCATTCCACCAGTAACTGGGACAGCTGGTGCTGCAGCACGCACACAGGATACACTCGTACAGGCCGTCCTGACACACACACACACACACACACACACAGTGAGACCACAGACCTGTGTGTGTGTGTGTGTGTGTGTGTGTGTGTGTGGGAGAGAGACTGTGTGAGTGTGTGAGTGAGTGAGTGAGTGAGTGAGTGAGTGAGTGAGTGAGTGTGTGTGTGTGTGTGAGTGAGTGAGTGAGTGTGAGTGTGAGTGTGTGTGTGTGTGAGTGAGTGAGTGAGTGAGTGTGAGTGAGTGAGTGAGAGTGTGAGTGAATGAGTGAGTGTGTGTGTGAGTGAGAGTGTGAGTGTGTGTGTGTGTGAGTGAGTGAGTGAGTGTGAGTGAGTGAGTGTGTCTGTGTGTGTGTGTGTGTGTGTGTGTGAGACAGTGAGTGTGTGTACCAGCTTCTCTCGGTCCTCCACACTCTGCAGGTACTGCTCTTTCCCCTCTCTGGACTCGTCCTTCTTCTTCAGGTACGGCTCGATGGATTTATACTGAGCGTAGAAGTTGCTCATGTCCTGCAGGAGACAGACAGTGTTCACACACACACACACACACACACACTCTCACTCACTCACTCACACACACTCACTCACACACACGGCTGGGGTTCAGATACGCACCGGCACCAGGTCCTTCACCACGTACATGTGCGGCAGCGGGTAGATCTTCGACACTTTGCTGGTGTTGGTGTCGATCTTGTTCAGACACGCTAACGTGTTTCCGCCGTTGATGTTCATAGCGCAAGATCCACAGATTCCTGTAGAGCAGATCAGGGCTTCATGTAGGGCTGGGCGATAATTCGATCTCGATACGGGATCGCGATAATATTCTGAACGATTTCGATAATATGCTTGGGACGTATTATTCGATATCACATGAAAAACTAAGCGCAACAGTATCTGCCGGCTGCCGTATCTGCCGGCAGGGCACGCCCACTTCTCAGCGAGCACCGTGGCTACAGTAAACAGAAGGAGACTGAGAGAGAGGGAAAAAAGTTGTAAAAAGGATATAAAAAAAATGAGCGAAACTGAAGTTGAGGACAGCGAAAATAATGCCGAATGTGAAGGCGACATCACTACATAACTCGAGACCGAAGACATTGTTGAAAAAAAAGGTAACACGACGTCAATTGTGTGGACGCGTGGTTTGGATATGGCAGACAACTGACAAGCTGAGCCATATAGCATTAATTATCACAGGCGATCCCGATCCGTGATAATTAATGCGATATGGCTCAGCTTGTCAGTTAACTACGTCTCTGTGTTGTAAATGCTGCTCCATCTGATAGCGGGTGATGGCGATTTACTACTAATCAAGGAACCGGCTTTACTGACGAGATGTGCCTAACAATGTCATGCGATATATCGCCCAGCCCTTGGTTTACTATGTTTACATATTTGTGCAATTTTGGCTCAGATTTCATTCTACTTATAAAACAATTCTAGAGATCTACCTTAATCTTACAGGTAGTATTTGTGCCAGGGCCATGTTTACTCTTTTTGTAGGCTACTTGAGATGTTCACTGTCCAGCCAAAGCAATTTGATGTGATAGTTGTCACAGCTGTTAGTTTATATACAATGTTTCAATAAGTAAAAGTTTGTATTATTGTATAAAGGGAGATGACTCATGTTTGCAATTACAAATGATGTGCACAACCTTTTATTTTTGTATTTTTCAATACCTCCAAATACGCTGCTCTCTTGACCAATAGAAAGATTCATAAATGTGGGAGTGTAATGTGAATCCTTTGGCTGCATGAAGACCTTAACAAAAATATTTTGTGCTCATTATTGAAAGGCATATTGTTTACTTTTTTATGTTATTAAACTTTATTCTAAAGTTTCAGTGAATATCTTGTTTCTTCAAGCTTCAGGATGTCCCTTACACTGGCAGCATCTGCAAAAACTACATATCGTGATAAGAATCGAGATCGATCAATATGGAAAAACATATCGTGATAAAAAAAAAATCCATATCGCCCAGCCCTAGCTTCATGAATGTAGCGTAAATATTTAGTACCATAAAAATGCAAAATATTAAATAAAAAACATTATCGAACTAAAATATAGCACATTTATATTATTGAAAAAACCCCATTTGGTTCAGTTGTGAGCGCGGCGACGAACCGCTAGCGTCTCACCCTCTCTGCAGGAGCGCCGGAAGGTCAGCGTCCCGTCCATCTCGTTCTTGATCTTGATGAGCGCGTCCAGAACCATCGGCCCGCAGCTGAGAGACACAACACACACTCAGTCACGCGCACACACACTCTACGACTCTGAGCGGCGGCGGCTCCACTCACGTGTTGAGGTCGACCTCGTACGTCTGCATGCGCGGTTTGTCCCCGACGGTGTCTGGATCCCAGCGGTAGATCTGGAACGTCTTGATCCTGGGCTGAGCCGCGGGAGCCGCTACTGTCTGCGCGAACCGCACCGCCTGGAGAACAGCACCGACAACACGCGTTACTCTAGCGGTCACAGGCGGAACTACAGCACTGTCACCAAACACACGTTACTGACACTGACCTCTAGCGGTCACAGGCGGAACTACAGCACTGTCACCAAACACACGTTACTGACACCAAACACACGTTACTGTCACCAAACACACGTTACTGACACTGACCTCTAGTGGTCGCAGGCGGAACTACAGCACTGTCACCAAACACACGTTACTGTCACCAAACACACGTTACTGACACCGACCTCTAGTGGTCACAGGCGGAACTACAGCACTGTCACCAAACACACGTTACTGTCACCAAACACACGTTACTGACACTGACTTCTAGCGGTCGCAGGCGGAACTACAGCACTGTCACCAAACACACGTTACTGACACCAAACACACGTTACTGACACTGACTTCTAGCGGTCGCAGGCGGAACTACAGCACTGTCACCAAACACACGTTACTGACACTGACCTCTAGTGGTCACAGGCGGAACTACAGCACTGTCACCAAACACGCGTTACTGACACTGACCTCTAGCGGTCGCAGGCAGAACTACAGCACTGTCACCAAACACACGTTACTGACACTGACCTCTAGTGGTCACAGGCGGAACTACAGCACTGTCACCAAACACGCGTTACTGACACTGACCTCTAGCGGTCGCAGGCGGAACTACAGCACTGTCACCAAACACACGTTACTGTCACCAAACACACGTTACTGACACCGACCTCTAGTGGTCACAGGCGGAACTACAGCACTGTCACCAAACACACGTTACTGACACCAAACACACGTTACTGACACTGACTTCTAGCGGTCGCAGGCGGAACTACAGCACTGTCACCAAACACACGTTACTGACACTGACCTCTAGTGGTCACAGGCGGAACTACAGCACTGTCACCAAACACGCGTTACTGACACTGACCTCTAGCGGTCGCAGGCAGAACTACAGCACTGTCACCAAACACACGTTACTGACACTGACCTCTAGTGGTCACAGGCGGAACTACAGCACTGTCACCAAACACGCGTTACTGACACTGACCTCTAGCGGTCGCAGGCGGAACTACAGCACTGTCACCAAACACACGTTACTGACACTGACCTCTAGCGGTCGCAGGCGGAACTACAGCACTGTCACCAAACACGCGTTACTGACACTGACCTCTAGCGGTCGCAGGCGGAACTACAGCACTGTCACCAAACACGCGTTACTGACACTGACCTCTAGCGGTCGCAGGCGGAACTACAGCACTGTCACCAAACACACGTTACTGACACTGACCTCTAGTGGTCACAGGCGGAACTACAGCACTGTCACCAAACACACGTTACTGACACTGACCTCTAGTGGTCACAGGCGGAACTACAGCACTGTCACCAAACACACATTACTGACACTGACCTCTAGTGGTCACAGGCGGAACTACAGCACTGTCACCAAACACGCGTTACTGACACTGACCTCTAGCGGTCGCAGGCGGAACTACAGCACTGTCACCAAACACACGTTACTGACACTGACCTCTAGTGGTCACAGGCGGAACTACAGCACTGTCACCAAACACACGTTACTGACACTGACCTCTAGTGGTCACAGGCGGAACTACAGCACTGACACCAAACACACGTTACTGACACTGACCTCTAGTGGTCACAGGCGGAACTACAGCACTGTCACCAAACACGCGTTACTGACACTGACCTCTAGCGGTCGCAGGCGGAACTACAGCACTGTCACCAAACACACGTTACTGACACTGACCTCTAGTGGTCACAGGCGGAACTACAGCACTGTCACCAAACACACGTTACTGACACTGACCTCTAGTGGTCACAGGCGGAACTACAGCACTGTCACCAAACACACATTACTGACACCAAACACGCGTTACTGACACTGACTTCTAGCGGTCGCAGGCGGAACTACAGCACTGTCACCAAACACACGTTACTGACACTGACCTCTAGTGGTCACAGGCGGAACTACAGCACTGTCACCAAACACGCGTTACTGACACTGACCTCTAGCGGTCGCAGGCAGAACTACAGCACTGTCACCAAATGCGCGTTACTGACACTGACCTCTAGTGGTCACAGGCAGAACTACAGCACTGTCACCAAACACACAGAAACACTCTAAAGGTACACACGGACTCCCTTAACATTATACTTAATTTTTTTTGTCCAGAAAGGTTATTGTATTTCATTTTGAATCTTTTTTTTGTAATGCAATTTTTTTGGAGATTTTTTTTTTACCTTTAAATTACTAGATTTGACCAATAAATAATAAATAAATAAATAGTCATTTTGCACATTCCTCACATTCTTTCAACTTAGATTCAAAATAACTCAATTTATGCATAACCCTTTTAATTCAGCTCTAAATATCTTACATTGGGAGTCTTTGACATTGGGATAATAATAATATAAGATGATATTTCATGACTCTAGATGGCCTTATAGGCCTAGCTCTATATGGAGTAAATGAGCTGTTCCTCTGGGTCCTAAAGTCAGTTCCATTCAGTATTCATTCAGATACACATGCAGACATTATAAAATCATTTTTTGGTACATTTTTAACATTATTAGTTTGAATTCTGAGCATTTTTGATGACCCGAGGGAAGGATGAGATCAACACCTGTCACGTGATCACTAATGAACATCAGGACTGTTTATTATGAACATCATACACTGATATAGTAACATATAAAATGCTTTCTAATGGATAAAATATAAAATACGTCACATTATATTCTACATCAGTGCTCACATCATCACTATATAATATAAAACAGCAGCTTGTCATTTCATATTCACGATCGTGCGACACAACACTGATCACAATAAAGGTTCCGTCACTATAACAGTGTTAAGCTCCTAACCCGAGTCTGTCACAGTGAAGACACTGATGTGATCGTGTGTGACTGTGAGTGTGAGTGTGAACTCGAGCTGTGGTTGGTCAGATGGTGTTGTTTACCGTGATCGCGGGGCGATGGAGTGCAGCGCAGCGGCTCAAGGAGAAACACACAGCGGCCATGATCGCGTCAGTCTGACCCTCGGTCCTCCAGCGGCCCAGAGTGCACCGCGCGGGCCGCCTCTCAGACAACACGCGCTGCTTCCTGTCGAGGGAGGATACCGCGTCTGATGCCCACAGATGATGTGCACTAGGAAGGCAGATTAGTAGGGTTTGAAACACAGCCCGCGAGTGATATAAGTGATTGTGTATCGCATTATATGAATTACAGCTGAATATTTAACTTATCGCAAATTTATAAAAAAATATTACCCGCACGCAGTACATGAGAATAACCGAGAATAAAACACATACATAACTAACGTTAGTGAAAACATTGCTTTGACGGTGTTCTACTGTCATATTAATTATTATTAATTATTGGTATTTGTATTTTTTTTATAGCATTTGAACAATAATAATAATGTTTGTGTACAGTGTAATTTAAAATAAAGCATTTGTGCTTTTATTACACATTTATTTTCTCGTGTGCCCCGGATATGACGCAGCTTCACCGGTGCAGGCGAGCTGTGCACGAGAGCTCGAGGTCACGCGTGTAAACTCAGTTGATCAGCATTAACTCATCATCAGATCGATCAGTGTGATTGGTTGATCATCATGGTGTTCCTCACGCTCTCCTGCTGGATCCGGAACCGCGGACCCGACCGGTACTGGAAGGTGCAGGAGCTCCTGAAGAACGCGCGGGTGAGAGGATGGAGGCATGTGGAGATCTGTCTGTCTGTCTGTCTGTCTGTCTGTCTGTCTGTCTGTCTGTCAGTCAGTCAGTCAGTCAGTATGTCTGTCTGTCTGTCTGTCTGTATATCTGTCTGTCTGTATATCTGTCTGTCTCTCTGTCTAAGTGTCTGTCTGTCGATCTGTATGTCTGTCTAACTGTCTGTCTGTCTGTCTGTCTGTCTGTCTCACTGTCTGTAAGTGTCTGTCTGTCTGTCTGTCTGTTTCACTGTCTGTAAGTGTCTGTCTGTCTGTCTCTCTGTCTAAGTGTCTGTCTGTCTGTCTGTCTGTCTCACTGTCTGTAAGTGTCTGTCTGTCTGAATGTTCTGAAACAAATAGTAAAATTTAAAAACGAACATCAAGCTCAAACGTTTCAGAAAAACGCTCCATGAACGCTGTATTAATAATGTTTTAGTTCTGACGTTTTAGAGAACATTATTAAAGACCAGATAACTTTGAACAAACGCTCTATTAACGTCACTGGAAGAACGTTTGTTCATAACTTTGAGAGAATGCAGTTGACTCTGATGTGTGTGTGTTTCTGCAGCACTTCCGCGGCAGGAAGAACCGCTGCTACAGTCTAGCGGTGCGAGCCGTTCGCAGAGCCTTCATCTACGCTAGCAAAGCCCGGAAAGCCAAGCGTCGCAGCATGAGACAGGTAGAGAACACACACACACACACACACACTCACAGACACATGAGCTTCTTCTCACCTGTCAATCACTCATGATCTCTCTGTGTGTGTGTGTGTGTGTGCAGCTGTGGATTTCACGCATCGCCGGTGCCACCAGAGAGCACCAGCTAAAGTATCCTGCGCTCATACACAACCTGCTGAAGGTGAGAGTGAGTGTGAGTGAATGAGAGTGTGAGAATGTGAGTGTGAGTGTGAGAGAGTGAGAATGAGAGAGTGAGAGTGAGTGAGAATGTGAGAGTGAGTGTGAGAGAGTGAGAATGAGAGAGTGAGAGTGAGTGTGAGAATGAGTGTGTGAATGAGTGTGAGAATGAGAGTGTGAGAATGAGTGAGAGTGAGTGTGAGTGTGAGAGTGAGTGTGAGAGTGAGTGTGAGAGTGAGTGTGAGAGTGAGTGTGAGAGTGAGTGAGTGTGAGAGTGAGTGAGTGTGAGAGTGAGTGAGTGAGTGAGTGAGTGTGAGAGTGAGTGAGTGAGTGTGAGAGTGAGTGAGTGTGAGAGTGAGTGTGTGTGAGAGTATGAGTGTGAGTGAGAAAGTGTGAGAGTGAGTGAGTGAGTGAGTGTGTGTGAGAGAGTGAGAGTATGAGTGTGAGTGAGAAAGTGTGAGAATGAGAGTGAGTGTGAGAGTGGAGAGTGAGTGTGAGGATGAGAGTGTGTGTGAGTGTGTGTGTGTGTGAGTGTGTGTGTGTGTGTGTGTGTGTGTGTGTGTGTGTGTGTGTGTGTGTGTGTGTGTGTGTGTGTGTGTGTGTGTGTGTGTGTGTGACTGATTCACTCTTGCTCACGTGTGACGGCTGTGTAACACACGTGTGTGTTTCTCCTCTACAGTGTAGTGTTCAGCTGAACAGGCGTGTGTTGTGTGACCTGTCAATCACAGAGCCGCGCTCCTTCCAGGCGCTAGCAGAACTCGCACGCGCGCGGCAGCAGGAGGGGTTCAGAGCCGCGCTGGGGGACGGTAGCGAGCCGCCGGGAGTCTTCTCGCGCATCACACAGCTGCACTGAACGTGTGTGTGTGTGTGTGTGTGTGTGTGTGTGTGTGTGTGTGTGTGTGTGTGTGTGTGTGTGTGTGTGTGTGAGAGTGATGAGCCTGCCGTCTGTAAATAACTGTGCTTATCAATATCAAATAAAACTGTTTCCTACTGAATGACTGTTGTGCTGTATCTATAATCAAAGTCTCCAAGTCCTGTCTGCGCAAATATATATTACAATAGACTAATACATAAAGATTGTGTCATTTCATCCTGATTCATTTTTTCTTTCTCTTTTTTTTATTAATTAAATGCCATCAGAACAAGAGGTATTATATATTCACATTATCACATTGACATTAACTGCCAGGAAATGACATAAAATCCACTGTTTTCAAAGCATTACATGTTTTCAGCGCTTTTTTGTTTTCTGTTTGTTCCACAAGATTTACATATAATTTAAATTCATTTTTAAAATGTGAAAAACATTTATTTTTATGTAAATGGTATTTTCCTAACAAAATAAATAACTATAATATTTTGTTCTTTACATTCCAAATTGTCATTTTGAGTATAAAAAAGCACATCAAATACACACATTTCTATCATACACTTCAGTTTTCTGCTCATAAATGTTTCTAAATCTTTTCAAAACAATCTTGAGTAAATACAAGTTTCTTTTTCTAGTGCACAGAATTCACAGGTATAGGAAATATTAATCTTAAATCTTTCCAAAACAAGTTTAGCAGGATAAATTCTGTGAAGTATTTTTGTATGACACTTCCTTCATTTTGTTATTAACACAAAACCTATTTGGCAATTTCCATAGATAATGTTTTTATGCTTTATTTGAACATCCAGTTTACAGTGTGAAAACACAATTAAACACAACAATAATTATTAAGAATAACAAAAATATAAATAAAAGAGAACACTTCAGCAACACCACAGCACAAAACAAAACACAGAACTAGACAGTGAAATGAACAAGAATGGGTATAAAAAAAGAAAGAAAGAGGGCATTACTTAAATTAAAAGAAATGTAAACATTAATTAAGCTAAAAAGTTTATAGGTCGTGCAAATTATACATGTTCTGAGTGCTTTTGTGTTAAGAGAGGATGAAATTGAAATCAAGTAATGTTTTATCTCATATAAGAATACCAAAAAAAGATGTTTACAATTTGAAAACTTACATGTATGAATATAAAATCTACATAGGAAAATAATTAGATTTATTATAAAGCAGGCATTTGAATACGCTTAAGCTCAAGCTTTGGGATTCATTGAGAAATTTTGCAAGATATTGCTTGAGATAAACCAACTAACATCTTTCAAAAGTTGCAGACTATTAGATAATTTTTTTCTCTGTGTTATTAAACGCATGTGATGACGAAAGCTGACGCAAGACTCGCGCAGAGGCTTTCAGGCATCTTTCGGCCACCGTACGCCGTGAGGGGGGCGTGGCTTCCTCTCTGACCTTCTGGAAGGACGCGTGCGTCGGCCAATCAAGGCGAAGCGGCTGCGCGTGAGGAGCAAAGCGCATGCGCAGAGCGCGGCGTGACACTCGTGTGCAGTGGAAGTGTGTCCGTGCCCGGTGGTTCGGTGTCTGTCAGCGGAACATGTCGTGGCTGTTCGGGCTCAATAAAGGTCAGAGTGCCGGCCCGCCGGAGGGCCCGGTTCCGCCCGCTCCCCCTCCTCCTCCCGGGGGCTCCGGTTCCGGTTCGGCGGATAAACCCAAGGACAAATGGAGCAACTTCGACCCGACGGGGCTGGAGCGCGCGGCGCAGGCGGCCAAAGACCTGGACCGGTCCCGTGAGTACCAGAACCGAGCAGAGCGTTTATGACGCGACGCGCTTCATTCATTAATTCATTCATTATAATAACTGCAGTGTTCCGATGTCATGAGCATATGAAGGACATTAGGTCAAAGGTCACGCTAGATGAATGCCCTAATGGGTGTACTACAGTGATGTTGTTAATGAGGTTTGACCCCTGTGACCGCAGGTCATGCCAAAGAAGCGCTGGATCTCGCGCGCATGCAGGAGCAAACGGTCCAGATGGAGCATCAGAGCAAAGTGAAGGTGCTGAAGATGTTTGCTCACAGCGATACCGATGAAGTTTAATAAGCACTCGAATTCTAGATGTTTACATGACAGCGATGCATTAGAAATGAAAACGTTTTTCTTTTGCGCTAACAAAATTAACTCTAACAGTGAAGTTCGCACCTCCACTATTATTAAATAGTTAAATAAATAAAAAAATGAAAAAATTACAATTAAAAACATTAACAGCCAATTACAACCCATCCAGCTTTACTAGGTGCATTCACGTCAATTAATATAGTTATCGTTATAGTTATCGTTTGCTGGTGAACACTAATATAGTTATTGTTATAGTTATCGTTCGCTGGTGTGAACACTAATATTGTTATCGTTCGCTGGTGAACACTAATATCGTTATCGTTATAGTTATCGTTCGCTGGTGAACACTAATATAGTTATCGTTATAGTTATCGTTCGCTGGTGAACACTAATATAGTTATCGTTATAGTTATCGTTCGCTGGTGTGAACACTAATATAGTTATCGTTCGCTGGTGTGAACACTAATATTGTTATCGTTCGCTGGTGAACACTAATATAATTATCGTTATAGTTATCGTTCGCTGGTGAACACTAATATAGTTATCGTTATAGTTATCGTTCGCTGGTGTGAACACTAATATAGTTATCGTTCGCTGGTGTGAACACTAATATTGTTATCGTTCGCTGGTGAACACTAATATAATTATCGTTATAGTTATCGTTCGCTGGTGAACACTAATATAGTTATCGTTATAGTTATCGTTCGCTGGTGTGAACACTAATATAGTTATCGTTCGCTGGTGTGAACACTAATATTGTTATCGTTCGCTGGTGAACACTAATATAATTATCGTTATAGTTATCGTTCGCTGGTGAACACTAATATAGTTATCGTTATAGTTATCGTTCGCTGGTGTGAACACTAATGTAGTTATCGTTATAGTTATCGTCCGCTGGTGTGAACACTAATATAGTTATCGTTATAGTTATCGTTCGCTGGTGAACACTAATATAGTTATCGTTCGCTGGTGTGGACACTAATATAGTTATCGTTATAGTTATCGTCCGCTGGTGTGAACACTATAGTTATCGTTATAGTTATCGTCCGCTGGTGTGAACACTAATATAATTATCGTTATAGTTATCGTTCGCTGGTGAACACTAATATAGTTATCGTTATAGTTATCGTTCGCTGGTGTGAACACTAATGTAGTTATCGTTATAGTTATCGTCCGCTGGTGTGAACACTATAGTTATCGTTATAGTTATCGTCCGCTGGTGTGAACACTAATATAGTTATCGTTATAGTTATCGTCCGCTGGTGTGAACACTATAGTTATCGTTATAGTTATCGTCCGCTGGTGTGAACACTAATATAATTATCGTTATAGTTCTCGTTCGCTGGTGAACACTAATATAGTTATCGTTATAGTTATCCTTCGCTGGTGTGAACACTAATATAGTTATCGTTATAGTTATCGTCCGCTGGTGTGAACGCTAATATAGTTATCGTTATAGTTATCGTCCGCTGGTGTGAACACTAATATAGTTATCGTTATAGTTATCCTTCGCTGGTGTGAACACTAATATAGTTATCGTTATAGTTATCCTCCGCTGGTGTGAACGCTAATATAGTTATCGTTATAGTTATCGTCCGCTGGTGTGAACACTAATATAGTTATCGTTATAGTTATCGTCCGCTGGTGTGAACACTAATATAGTTATCGTTATAGTTATCGTCCGCTGGTGTGAACACTAATATAGTTATCGTTATAGTTATCGTCCGCTGGTGTGGACACTAATATAGTTATCGTTATAGTTATCCTTCGCTGGTGTGGACACTAATGTAGTTATCGTTATAGTTATCCTTCGCTGGTGTGGACACTAATGTAGTTATCGTTATAGTTATCGTTCGCTGGTGAACACTAATATAGTTATCGTTATAGTTATCCTTCGCTGGTGTGGACACTAATGTAGTTATCGTTATAGTTATCGTCCGCTGGTGTGAACACTAATATAGTTATCGTTATAGTTATCGTCCGCTGGTGTGAACACTAATATAGTTATCGTTATAGTTATCGTCCGCTGGTGTGGACACTAATATAGTTATCGGTATAGTTATGTGTGTCTGATGGTTGATCTACACACTGTTTGGTTATGGTTGATGTTGTGGTTCAGGAGTACGAGGCGGCGCTGGAGCAGCTGAAGGGCGAGCAGATCCGCGTTCAGGGAGAAGAGCGCAGGAAGACTCTGAACGAGGAGACCAAACAACACCAGGCGGTGAGACCTCACACTGATGAAGATGATGATGATGATGATGATGAAGATGATGATGATGATGAAGATGTGTTCTTCCACAGAGAGCTCAGTATCAGGATAAACTGGCGCGGCAGCGGTACGACGACCAGCTCCGACAGCAGGTGTGTGTGTGTGTGTGTGTGTGTGTGTGTTTGTCTACAGATTCACTCACACTCTTGATCCACACAATTATTACATTGTTTAAATTAATACCTTTTTCGCTAACTGTGATTTTGTAAATGTACATTTCTGAAATGCATAACTCAGCCAGTTTCCTCTGATATCAGATCGCTGTACGCTGTAGTGTGGACTCATGCACTCTCTGTAAAGCTGCTCTGAGACGATGTGTGCTGTGAAAAGCGATTGAGTGTGACTCTGACTTGTGTTCTGTTCTTCTACAGCAAATCCTGAACGATGAGAACCTGCGCAAACAGGAAGAGTCGGTGCAGAAACAGGAAGCCATGAGGAGAGGTGAATCTCACACCAATCATTAGTGTAATTCTGAAGTAATCAGCGTTTGTCTTCATAACCGGAACGTGTTGTGGTGTGTGTTCCTGTAGCCACCATCGAGCACGAGATGGATCTGCGGCACAAGAACGAGATGTTGCGTGTGGAGGCGGAGTCTAAAGCTCGCGCGCGCGTGGAGCGGGAGAACGCTGACATCATCCGCGAGCAGATACGCCTGAAGGCGGCCGAGCACAGACAGACCGTACTCGAGTCCATACGGTACACTCTTAAAAACACTGGGTTAAAAACAACCCAAAGGCTGGGTCAATACAGGACAGATCACATGTTGGGTTAGCTTTACCTAGCATAGGTGATCCATTCTTACTAAAGTACTGGCTCTTTGTTTATTATTTTAATTCATACATGAATGAATGTCTACGGATTAACTTAAATCCTCTAAACCTTTTTAAAATGCTCGATATAACCACCGGCTTGCATGAAAATTCCTTTATTTTCAATACAGTACAGTATATTTTATATAATTTTGAATATATATTGACTACATTTAAGTACCCAAACACTGGGTTGTTACGTCTGACCCAGGAGCCGGGTAACACAAGAACTGCCCAAACACTGAAATAATAACCCCAAGAAATGCCCTGAAAGGCTCAACTCAGGATTTGGGTAGAAAAAATAAACCAAAATTTTTTTAGAGTGTAACGACTCATTATTACATTATTTACTTTAGAATTATAGCTTTATATGTGTATATGATCAGATGCTAATGGTCACATGGCTTCATTATGGTTGTTGTGTTTGTGTGCTTCAGGACGGCGGGCGCTGTATTCGGGGAAGGTTTCCGCACATTCGTATCCGACTGGGATAAAGTCACGGCTACGGTAAGCGCTAGCACGTCTCTGGCGTCTGTAAGCGCTAGCACGTCTCTGGCGTCTGTAAGCGCTAGCACGTCTCTGGCGTCTCTGACGGTGTTGCTTGTCTCACGCTCCTCCGCTCCTGTAGGTGGCAGGACTGACGCTGCTAGCGGTGGGCGTTTACTCCGCGCGTAATGCGACGGCTGTGGCGGGACGCTACATCGAAGCTAGGCTAGGAAAACCTTCGCTAGTTCGGGAAACCTCTCGGATCACGGTGGCGGAAGCCCTCAAACACCCCGTCAAGGTACGACTGACATGTGTGGGATGAGCACTTCCTGCGCAGACAGGAAGTGAGGTGCTGACTAAAAACAGGCACACACACTGAAAACACACACTCAACACTCACACACACCCCCTAAACACCCATGGCCTGTGTGTTTCAGATGGCGAAGCGTTTGAAGAGTAAAGCGCAGGACGCGCTGGAGGGAGTCGTGCTGAGCGTGAGTGTTTGCGCATCGTTCACTTCCTGTTAGTGAGCATGTGCGCGGTGAGAAACGCATGTTACTTCCTGTCTCTGCAGCCGTCTCTGGAGGAGCGCGTGCGTGACATCGCCATCGCCACCAGGAACACGCGGCAGAACCGCGGCCTGTACCGCAACATCCTCATGTACGGCCCGCCGGGGACCGGGAAGACGCTCTTTGCTAAGGTAACGCACACGTGTTTGTGCCGTCGTCAAGTCAGCGCCCCGTCTAAGAAATTGCCCTAGTAACCACTTAGCAACATCCTAGCAACCACATAGCAACCATCCACAACAACCTAGCAACTGCATAGCAACCAGCCACAACACCTTAGAAATTGCCCTAGTAACCACATAGCAACATCCTAGCAATCACTTAGAACACCCTAGCAACCGCATAGCAACCAACCACAATTGCCCTAGTAACCTCTTGATTGGCTGTGAGCAGAAGCTGGCGATGCATTCTGGGATGGACTACGCCATCATGACGGGGGGGGACGTGGCACCGATGGGCCGTGACGGGGTGACGGCGATGCACAAGGTGTTCGACTGGGCCGGAACCAGTCGCCGTGGGTCAGCGAACACAACTCACAGCTCAACACACTAATATTTTATATGCAAAAAGTAAAATAATAATTTTTGCCATAATTACAGTTATTCTTCTACAAGTGTACTATATTGATATTTTGTTTTTAGTTCACGTACTGTATATGAGCATACATAACATGACAAATATTTGTATTATATAAGATACATTAACATTTTTTTGTCAGAATATTTTATATAAATTCAATAACTAACAATTTGCAATTTAAAATGTAATAATTACATTATTTTATTCTTTGTATTAAATGTAAATTAACAATTACAAATTATTGTATGCCATTTATAGAAATAATCATTTTCTATGTTATAGAAATATTTTTTAATTGCTGTAACGATTATTAGTGTTGGATTGGTTGAGGCGATTCACCCTTCCATGTCCACGCTTTGAGGACCCAGGAAATATATAAATGTAATATAAATGCGCTATATAAATGTAAATGATTATTATAATTGTTCTGTGTTTCAGGCTGCTGTTGTTCGTGGACGAAGCCGATGCATTCCTGCGCAAGAGATCCACTGTGAGTCTCGCTCTCATCACTGTGTGTTTACATGTGTGTGTGTCACCCGACACTGAGTGATTAAACTGCAGTTCATCCACTGGCCACTAGAGGCTGCAGAAGAGGGTCATTACCGATAAACCCCCATGTTAATATACCCAACTTTACAGCAGAAACACATGTTTACAGTCTGGGGCAGAAAGTGGTTCTGGTCTATAAAGCTGATGTTGCCCTTCATGACGACTGTGAGGGGAGTTTTTGTAACTCATCCGTTTAAATGATATTAAGCCTCAAAGTTCTGCATAATTAAGGGCGTGGCCACTTGAGTGACAGGTGGATTGCTGCTGATGTCACTGCTAGCCGTTTGTCTGCTAGCGTCACGTCACCTCAGCTAATCCGCCTCGCTGAACTTGCCATCTCTGCCGTGTTTGTGCTTTCTTCGGGATTATTTCATCAAATTTAATGCACGCATGGGCTTTACACCTTCGCACACGTCGTTGGATTCTGTCGAGTATCGAGAAAACAACCAGTGCTGTTTTTCAGTTGTTTTCCTCTGTGAACATGCACTCATGGATGTCTGATCATTCCGCTGCTTTTTGGCCGAGCAAGTCATAGCAAGTCAGGAAAAATAAAAAATAAAAATTGGCAAGTCAGAAAACACAACGACGACTCAGACAGATGTCTCGTCCAATCAGCGGTCAGTATTCCATTCGCCACATATACCTTTTCCGTTCTGTCTGACTCGTCGTTGTGTTTTCTGACTTGCTAATTTGTTTTAAGTTTTTCCATTGCGTTTATAAATTTGTTGTTTTGTTTTGGGAATTGTGGTTTGTTTTGCACTTCTTGGCCACCGTAGTTTTCAGATTTAAATTCGATAAGTCATTCCAAAAATCATGCCTTGGTGGATGTTGGTAGATTTCTATATCTCTGCCACTGCACTAGTCATCATTAATAGAGGAGTCGTGAGTGTGCTATCCAGCATTAGCGGCGGGACTCTTACACTGGGAGCGGCTCATGAGGAGTTTCTCTCTGTTCTGCTTCAAGATCCTGATAAATGTGGCATTTCTTTGTGGTTTAGAATCCAGTGTTCCTGTAATTCTTGTCTATTATGAGTTTAATAAAGAGCTCAGTAACTCTGTCTCGTCTTCTGTCCGAACACACCGCGTCCTCTGCGTCAGCTGACTGTTTCCATTGGAGTTTTGCGAAATATTTTTCGAGTTGCCTGATAAACCCCCTGATAAACCCCCTGATAAACCCCCTGATAAACCCCCTGATAAACCCCCTGATAAACCCCCTGATAAACCCCCTGATAAACCCCCTGATAAACCCCCTGATAAACCCCCTGATAAACCCCCTGATAAACCCCCTCACTCGCGCGAGCGTAGAAACACTTTTTTCCATTGGGCGTATTTTCAATTCGCAATTTCAATTTGCGCAATTTGAAGGTTAACGGAAACGTGGCTGTCTCACTGTTAGCTGTGTCTTTTAACTATTATAGTATTTCGAAGGGCAAAAACATGAATTTTAACTATTGGCTTTTATCAAGTCAGCTGTGACTGTAGCGCGAGGCGGCCGCACACTGCCAGTAGCATTAGCTCCTTAGCCTGAGCTAACTCCATCACGTTGAGCTAGGGGGCGTGGTTTCAGCAACAGGCTCCGCCGGTGTCACCGCATCAGCTGACGTGTGTGTGTGTGTGTGTGTTTCAGGAGAAGATCAGTGAGGATCTGCGAGCGACTCTAAACGCATTCCTGTACCGCACCGGAGAACAGAGCAACAAGTAAACACGCGCACACACTCTCTCTCTCTGTCTGTCTGACGCACTCACCCGTCTGTCTGTCTGACGCACTCACCCGTCTGTCTGTCTGACGCACTCACCCGTCTGTCTGACGCACTCACCCGTCCGTCTGTCTGTCTGACGCACTCACCCGTCTGTCTGTCTGACGCACTCACCCGTCTGTCTGTCTGACACTCACCCGTCTGTCTGTCTGACGCACTCACCCGTCTGTCTGTCTGACACTCACCCGTCTGTCTGTCTGACGCACTCACCCGTCTGTCTGTCTGACACTCACCCGTCTGTCTGTCTGACGCACTCACTCGTCTGTCTG
>JAJAQA010000006.1:50608923-50618923 GCA_021464565.1 Rutilus rutilus
CACACACACACACACACACACACTTCAGCTTTAATGATTAAAGAACTCTATATGCTGGGTAGTAGTGGTCTGGCAGTATTGTTCATTTGATACCTCATTGTTTGATTTATTAGTGCTGGTGCTGGCTTCTGCCGAGGACAATCCAGCAGTAGTGGCTACAGGAAAAGACTGCAATGAAAACATATGTTTTAAGAGTCATCAGCAAGTCAATCAATCCACCACTAAATATCATGAAAATAAATAAATAAACATATAATCAGTGTTAGGTAGTACTAGCTATTTATTGCTAAAAGCTTTATTGTTAATTTGATACTGTTATTGTTAACAAGATTCCATGTACGATGTCGCGTTTTCATTGGTCAGTCGTTGAAGCCTATTTCTGATTGGTTGTTGCCGTTTTGACAGCGTTTATGCCAAGAGCAAAGAGAAAGAAATGGAAGAGAAGAGTACTTAGGCATGCGCGAACGCACGGGACACAGTCTAAGCACACACACGCTTACTTTAAGCGAAGAGGAGAGATTCGCGATTGCACTGAACACGTTTTAAGTGCAGGCATATTCTCTGAGCGAGCCCAGAGACCATTCTTACAAGAGCAGCGTGTATCTGAGAGCGCGCGCCCAGTTCCCGCGCGCGAGCAGAGAGATTCGCGCTCGCGCATTATATTAATGTACTTTCGCGCTACAATAATGCGCTCTCGACATTTGACAGGAAAATAACGCCATAGACCTGAGCCACACACTCACACACACACTGAAAACACACACTCGCTGTCCGGACGAACCCAGATCTGAGTCAGGAGTCGAGTTTAGGAACCAATTCACTAGAATGAATCAAATGTTCCAAAGAGACATATGAGATTGTCCCGTTTAGAATGAACTGACTCTCTAGAATGAATCGGACTTTCCAAACTTACAGTTGCGCTCGAAATTATTCATCCCTCATTGCAAATCAGGTTTATTGGCAAAATGTATAGACTCTCAGCTGTTTGCAATCAACAAATCAAACAAAAGTAACTGAAATAGCTCAACACAACAGATGTTTCAGTGGTTTCCCCAAATTCAACTGAAAATGCAACTTTTAAAGGGTTCTATAATGTAAAGATGTAAAATAAGTCTCTGATGTCACCAGAGTGTGTGTGTGAGGTTTTAGCTCAAAATACCTTACAGATATGGTACAATATGGTTATCCGGACCACATGTGATGACCTACCCCAACCCCGCCCCTAAACCTACCCGTCACTAGACTGGGGTTACGACCAACCAAGAGCGGTTGTGGTCAGGTGTGGTCCGGATAACCGTATAGTACCACAGATATTTTTTATAGCATATTAAAATTGTCACTTTTTGAGGGTGAGCAAAAACGTGACGTTTGTGTGTGTGTGTGTGTGTGTGTCCCTTTAAATGCAAATGAGCTGCTGCTCCCGGCACAGTGGGCGGAGCTTCAACAGCTTGTACATAAGACTCAAGAAGAAGTGACATCATGTAGAGCAACAGGACATTTCTGAACAGTTAGCTGATGAAGTTATGTAGCTGATGTCCTATCTTCTAGTCACTGATTAGCATATTCTGTCATAATAATCTATAAATCACATTCCCGGGGGCGGGGTTTATGTAAATGTTAGGGTTGGTGATGTCACTAACCCGGGAGGAAGCTCGTGTAGTCTCTACCAGCCGTGTGTTGTAGTCCTTAAAAAGCAATTTCTGTAAAAGAAAATCTCTCCCTTTGCTGTGAACTTTGAGCGTCGTAACTTTGCAGATGTTGTTTATGCTCAAACAGCAACATTACACACTAACTACAGTTAGAGAAGTCAAATCATCATCAACCAGCCCTTTAACAGTAAGAGTATAAAAATGACATTAAAAACGTTGATGGTTTTGCTAGTGTCAATCGTTCTGTGCGAGCGGTCGACATCTCCTACGTGAAATAAAATCATATGTTTTTGTAAATATACATTTTATACACTTGAGGATATTTTGCAGTTTCGTTTATTTAACAGATCATTTTCCAAAGGAAAACTTTAGCTTTTTTTTATGCTTAAAACAACAAAACAATACATCATACACTTTAGAGCCAGGAGAAGAAAATAAAACAAACAAAAACACATTCACACAAATACAAGACCTGTGTGTCATTCAAAGATGTTGAAGACAGTACACAAATGAACAGTCTTAGCTTTTCCATTCTCCAAAGGAAAACGGGATCATTTTATTATCATACTATGACGTATGTAATTGCACTTGACAGTATTTCATACAATAATTACTTAGAAATGCTCAAAAATCCAGCCTTAGTAGTCGGGGAAGCAAAGTCTCAAAAGCTCAATAAAATGGGTTGAACCTGACATGGTCTGCCATACTTTTTATTTGTGTTTTTTCTGTTAACTTTGACCCTAAGAACCAGTAATTGGAGGGTCTGCTCTGCCGGAAATATCGCGGAAAACAATTGTGGCCATTTTAGTGTATGCACCCTTTATGTTTTATCAGAAAAATGTGAAAAATGAATTTTTTCCTTAAATCCTCAGTGGGTTTGGTAGGCTGTCAATAAATGCATACCAGACACACAGAACACACGTGCTGACAACATCCACTGAAAAAATAACTCTTAAAACACATTTCTACATGATTTTCTATCAATTTAATGCAAAAAAATTAGGCGTTTTGTCACTTTTTTCCAATATTTTCATCTTTACTTCATTGGCAATCAACTATTCCCCCAAGTTATGACATCAGTCAATATGTCATTCTTTTCACCAAACAGTATACTCATTCCACAGAAAAAATCATAAAAATCCAACCAAAATCAATGGATCTGTGATGATTTCACTAATAGTTGATCAACAGGCTCAGAACCTCAACAGAACTGTAGGCTACTCTCAAAATTGCGAATAAAAGTGCATCTATCCATCATAAAAGTCCATCTCTCCATTATAAAAGTGCATCTATCCATCATAAAAGAGCATATATCCATTATAAAAGTGCATCTCTCCATCATAAAAGTACATCTATCCATTATAAAAGTGCATCTCTCCATCATAAAAGTACATCTATCCATTATAAAAGTGCATCTCTCCATCATAAAAGTCCATCTCTCCATCATAAAAGTCCATCTCTCCATCATAAAAGTGCATCTCTCCATCATAAAAGTACATCTATCCATTATAAAAGTGCATCTCTCCATCATAAAAGTACATCTATCCATTATAAAAGTCCATCTCTCCATCATAAAAGTACATCTATCCATTATAAAAGTGCATCTCTCCATCATAAAAGTCCATCTCTCCATCATAAAAGTCCATCTCTCCATCATAAAAGTGCATCTCTCCATCATAAAAGTGCATCTCTCCATCATAAAAGTCCATCTCTCCATCATAAAAGTGCATCTCTCCATCATAAAAGTCCATCTCTCCATCATAAAAGTCCATCTCTCCATCATAAAAGTCCATCTCTCCATCATAAAAGTGCATCTCTCCATCATAAAAGTGCATCTCTCCATCATAAAAGTCCATCTCTCCATCATAAAAGTCCATCTCTCCATCATAAAAGTGCATCTCTCCATCATAAAAGTCCATCTCTCATCATAAAAGTCCATCATAAAAGTGCATCTCTCCATCATAAAAGTCCATCTCTCCATCATAAAAGTCCATCTCTCCATCATAAAAGTCCATCTCTCCATCATAAAAGTCCATCTCCATCTCTCCATCATAAAAGTCCATCTCTCCATCATAAAAGTCCATCTCTCCATCATAAAAGTGCATCTCTCCATCATAAAAGTCCATCTCTCCATCATAAAAGTCCATCTCTCCATCATAAAAGTCCATCTCTCCATTATAAAAGTGCATCTATCCATCATAAAAGAGCATATATCCATCATAAAAGTCCATCTCTCCATCATAAAAGTACATCTATCCATTATAAAAGTCCATCTCTCCATCATAAAAGTCCATCTCTCCATCATAAAAGTCCATCTCTCCATCATAAAAGTCCATCTCTCCATCATAAAAGTCCATCTCTCCATCATAAAAGTGCATCTATCCATCATAAAAGTCCATCTCTCCATCATAAAACAGCATATATCCATCATAAAAGTCCATCTCTCCATTATAAAAGTGCATCTATCCATCATAAAAGTCCATCTCTCCATTATAAAAGTCCATCTCTCCATTATAAAAGTGCATCTATCCATCATAAAAGTCCATCTCTCCATTATAAAAGTGCATCTATCCATCATAAAAGTGCATCTATCCATCATAAAAGTCCATCTCTCCATCATAAAAGTCCATCTCTCCATCATAAAAGTCCATCTCTCCATCATAAAAGTCCATCTCTCCATCATAAAAGTGCATCTCTCCATCATATAAGTCCATCTCTCCATCATAAAAGTCCATCTCTCCATCATATAAGTCCATCTCTCCATCATAAAAGTCCATCTCTCCATCATAAAAGTCCATCTCTCCATCATAAAAGTGCATCTCTCCATCATAAAAGTCCATCTCTCCATCATAAAAGTCCATCTCTCCATCATAAAAGTGCATCTCTCCATCATAAAAGTCCATCTCTCATCATAAAAGTCCATCATAAAAGTGCATCTCTCCATCATAAAAGTCCATCTCTCCATCATAAAAGTCCATCTCTCCATCATAAAAGTCCATCTCTCCATCATAAAAGTCCATCTCCATCTCTCCATCATAAAAGTCCATCTCTCCATCATAAAAGTCCATCTCTCCATCATAAAAGTGCATCTCTCCATCATAAAAGTCCATCTCTCCATCATAAAAGTCCATCTCTCCATCATAAAAGTCCATCTCTCCATTATAAAAGTGCATCTATCCATCATAAAAGAGCATATATCCATCATAAAAGTCCATCTCTCCATCATAAAAGTACATCTATCCATTATAAAAGTCCATCTCTCCATCATAAAAGTCCATCTCTCCATCATAAAAGTCCATCTCTCCATCATAAAAGTCCATCTCTCCATCATAAAAGTCCATCTCTCCATCATAAAAGTGCATCTATCCATCATAAAAGTCCATCTCTCCATCATAAAACAGCATATATCCATCATAAAAGTCCATCTCTCCATTATAAAAGTGCATCTATCCATCATAAAAGTCCATCTCTCCATTATAAAAGTCCATCTCTCCATTATAAAAGTGCATCTATCCATCATAAAAGTGCATCTATCCATCATAAAAGTCCATCTCTCCATCATAAAAGTCCATCTCTCCATCATAAAAGTCCATCTCTCCATCATAAAAGTCCATCTCTCCATCATAAAAGTGCATCTCTCCATCATATAAGTCCATCTCTCCATCATAAAAGTCCATCTCTCCATCATAAAAGTCCATCTCTCCATCATAAAAGTGCATCTCTCCATCTCTCCATCATAAAAGTCCATCTCTCCATCATAAAAGTCCATCTCTCCATCATAAAAGTCCATCTCTCCATCATAAAAGTCCATCTCTCCATCATAAAAGTGCATCTCTCCATCATAAAAGTCCATCTCTCCATCATAAAAGTGCATCTCTCCATCATAAAAGTCCATCTCTCCATCATAAAAGTCCATCTCTCCATTATAAAAGTGCATCTATCCATCATAAAAGAGCATATATCCATCATAAAAGTCCATCTCTCCATCATAAAAGTACATCTATCCATTATAAAAGTCCATCTCTCCATTATAAAAGTGCATATATCCATCATAAAAGTCCATCTCTCCATTATAAAAGTGCATCTATCCATCATAAAACAGCATATATCCATCATAAAAGTCCATCTCTCCATCATAAAAGTGCATCTCTCCATCATAAAAGTGCATCTCTCCATCATAAAAGTCCATCTCTCCATCATAAAAGTCCATCTCTCCATCATAAAAGTCCATCTCTCCATCATAAAAGTCCATCTCTCCATTATAAAAGTGCATCTATCCATCATAAAACAGCATATATCCATCATAAAAGTCCATCTCTCCATTATAAAAGTGCATCTATCCATTATAAAAGTGCATCTATCCATCATAAAAGAGCATATATCCATCATAAAAGTCCATCTCTCCATCATAAAAGTACATCTATCCATTATAAAAGTCCATCTCTCCATCATAAAAGTCCATCTCTCCATCATAAAAGTCCATCTCTCCATTATAAAAGTGCATCTATCCATCATAAAACAGCATATATCCATCATAAAAGTCCATCTCTCCATCATAAAAGTCCATCTCTCCATTATAAAAGTGCATCTATCCATCATAAAACAGCATATATCCATCATAAAAGTCCATCTCTCCATTATAAAAGTGCATCTATCCATTATAAAAGTGCATCTATCCATCATAAAAGAGCATATATCCATCATAAAAGTCCATCTCTCCATCATAAAAGTACATCTATCCATTATAAAAGTCCATCTCTCCATCATAAAAGTCCATCTCTCCATCATAAAAGTCCATCTCTCCATTATAAAAGTGCATCTATCCATCATAAAACAGCATATATCCATCATATAAGTCCATCTCTCCATCATAAAAGTCCATCTCTCCATCATAAAAGTCCATCTCTCCATCATAAAAGTGCATCTCTCCATCTCTCCATCATAAAAGTCCATCTCTCCATCATAAAAGTCCATCTCTCCATCATAAAAGTGCATCTCTCCATCATAAAAGTCCATCTCTCCATCATAAAAGTGCATCTCTCCATCATAAAAGTGCATCTCTCCATCATAAAAGTCCATCTCTCCATCATAAAAGTCCATCTCTCCATCATAAAAGTCCATCTCTCCATCATAAAAGTCCATCTCTCCATTATAAAAGTGCATCTATCCATCATAAAACAGCATATATCCATCATAAAAGTCCATCTCTCCATTATAAAAGTGCATCTATCCATCATAAAAGTCCATCTCTCCATTATAAAAGTGCATCTATCCATTATAAAAGTGCATCTATCCATCATAAAAGTGCATCTATCCATCATAAAAGTCCATCTCTCCATTATAAAAGTCCATCTCTCCATCATAAAAGTCCATCTCTCCATTATAAAAGTCCATCTCTCCATTATAAAAGTCCATCTCTCCATCATAAAAGTCCATCTCTCCATTATAAAAGTCCATCTCTCCATCATAAAAGTCCATCTCTCCATCATAAAAGTACATCTCTCCATTATAAAAGTCCATCTCTCCATCATAAAAGTGGGTGAATATCAAAATACATGATGTCTAATTTAAGGCTCTCACAAATAAATAGTATGGGTATATTATACATTTTCTGAGTCATCAGAGTGCCTTGAGTATTGAAGTTGTTGAGTTTTGTGTCCGTGGTGTTCTTTCATGCCACAGGGATAAAAGAAAGCATACAGTTTAGGCGGAAATTGTGAAAAAATGTGTGTTATTTCTGGTTTAAAGAAGTCATGTGACCTCTGTGTTTGTCAGACAGATTCAGTACTGGGCTTAAATGAAAGCCTAAAAGGTCCCCTTTCCAGCGATACCAAGCACCATATTATAGAATATTGACAATATCCCTAGCATGAGCCTAATTGTACTTGACAGTATTTCATACAATAATTACTTAGAAATGCTCAAAAATCAAGCCTTAGACAAATAAAATTGTATAAAAATAAATGATGTACTTATTTCAGAGAAACAGCGGGCGCGCCCTAACGTAGCGCCCCCCTCCCCCGCGCGCGCGCACACACACACTCCGAGACGCGTGACGTGTGTGCGTGCGCGCTCCCGTACGGAGGGAAGATGGCGGATGTTTGGAGTGAGGAGGTTCAAGAGAGCAGCTGATAAAGAGAAACACAAACAACAGCAGAAACACAGAAGCAGCGCGCGGGCAAGAGTCACACCGAGCGTCACGCACACAGGTAAAGCCTCGCGCGTCAGCCTCGCGACGCCCGCAGCGTCATCAGCCGCGTTACACGGGAATCAGCCGGCTGTTAGCGCTCAGCTAATGAAGCAGCAGCTGGAAATACCCTGCTTTTACTCTAGTAAACACGCCTGAGGCAGTTCTCGAGTACATGTGTAGAGGTATAACCCTGTGCTGATGATAAAGATCATCTGTGAGAGAGAATAACGCGATCACGGACTCATTCCTGAGCCTCAGCTGATGGGCTGTGGGAACGCGTCCATTATTAAAGGCACTTTCTTCTTATGAACGACTTTGACATGAAGTTGAGTTTAACCCGTTAACTGCACATCCCTCTGAGCTGAGATGCGTGGAAGTCTTAAAGAGACACTTCAAGAATACATTTAAAAAAAGAAAGTGTTAAAAAGTTATAGAAGTCTTAAGTTCACTGACCCAAACGTGTTTATTCTACACAGGATGTATAGCCTAATAATTTGGGTTTTAGATACGCTGGAAAATCAAAGCCTTCTGACCGAATTTGAAGTTGATATCGCAAAAAATGACAGATTTTTAAACTGCTGTTTCTTTTTAACGCAATTTCAAACCGGTTTTAACAGGATGAATGATATCGAATGTACGGTGATTACTACAGTATGTGATTGGGGATTGCGTAAATGACACATCACATCTTGAGCGCCAGTGTTTTAAGTGGTTCCTAGTCTGTTTCCGGGTCACGTGACCTCAGATGTTTGACCTCAGATGTTTGCGTGTCCGGGTCACGTGACCTCAGATGTTTGCGTGTCCGGGTCACGTGACCTCAGATGTTTGCGTGTCCGGGTCACGTGACCTCAGATGTTTGCGTGTCCGGGTCACGTGACCTCAGATGTTTGCGTGTCCGGGTCACGTGACCTCAGATGTTTGCGTGTCCGGGTCACGTGACCTCAGACATGTGTTGCTGTGTCCCAGATGACGCACTACACACTATACACTGTACTTATGCACTGTGTACTCAACCGTGTAGTGTATGAACTTTATACGTTCCAACGCTCCATACTTCGTTTATTCAGTTAAATAAGTGCATCATCCGGGTTCTTGAAGTGCACTACTCGCACTGTTTATACTACAAAATGGCGTAGAATAGTGCACAAGTACGCGATTTGTTTCCGGGTCACATGACCTCAGGGGTGTGTGTGTGTGTGTCCGCAGACAGACGTACAGACGGCGTGATGTCTCGCGGCTCAGACGGGGAAGACAGCTGCCTGGTTGCCATGGACACGGAGGAGGGCGGGGCTCCGTCGTCAGGGGGCGGGGCTCTTTCATCAGGGGGCGGGGCCAGTGCTCACAGCATGGGTGAGCTCCCGGAGGAGGTGCTGGAGTTCATCCTGTCGTTCCTGTCGCCCTATCAGGAGCACAAGATGGCGGCGCTCGTGTGCAAACAGTGGTACCGCCTCATCAAAGGTCAGTCGGACACACAGAGTCCACAACTATAACGGCACAGAGGAACGATATCGCTGGAGTCACTTTCAGAACGATTTTTTCCAGCTGATGAACGATAAAAGCATTGACAGCCAATCAGAATGCTTCCTGCTTTAGAGCTTGAGCGTTTAAAGCGACAGACGACAAGACTGCAGAAATCATATCGTTATCGCTATCAGTACAGTTATAGTTGCAGTTACTACTATAGTTATGGCTATATCGCCGTTACAGTTATTGTAGTTATAGGTATTATAGTTGTTGTATTTATCGTTATTGTTGTAGTGACCATTATAGTTATCATCATTATAGTGTATAGTGTGCTGCTGATGGTCATGTGACACGGAGATGTGAGACGTGTTTAACGTCAGCTGTGAAATCTCACCTGTGTGTGTGTGTGTGTGTGTGTGTGTGTCTCTCTCAGGTGTGGCGTATCAGTGTTATCATGGTTTCCTGCGGGCTGTTCAAGAGGGAAACATCCAGTGGGAGAGTCGCACTTATCCGTATCCTGGAACGCCCATAACACAACGCTTCTCACACAGTCAGTGACTCCTCACACACACACACTCTCATACACACTCATACACACACTCTCACACATACACACTCTCATACACACTCATACACACACTCTCACACATACACACTCTCATACACACTCATACACACACTCTCACACATACACACT
>JAJAQA010000006.1:50628923-50656423 GCA_021464565.1 Rutilus rutilus
ACAGTACAGGAGGAGTACAGTACAGGAGGAGTACAGTACAGGAGGAGTACAGTACAGGAGGAGTATAGTACAGGAGGAGGAGTATAGTACAGGAGGAGGAGTATAGTACAGGAGGAGGAGTATAGTACAGGAGGAGGAGTATAGTACAGGAGGAGGAGTATAGTACAGGAGGAGGAGTATAGTACAGGAGGAGGAGTATAGTACAGGAGGAGGAGTATAGTGCAGGAGGAGTATAGTACAGGAGGAGTATAGTACAGGAGGAGTATAGTACAGGAGGAGTACAGTACAGGAGGAGTACAGTACAGGAGGAGTACAGTACAGGAGGAGTATAGTACAGGAGGAGTATAGTACAGGAGGAGTACAGTACAGGAGGAGTATAGTACAGTACAGGAGGAGTATAGTACAGGAGGCGTATAGAGGAGTATAGTACAGGAGGAGTATAGTTCAGGAGGAGTATAGTACAGGAGGAGTATAGTACAGGAGGAGTATAGTACAGGAGGAGGATAGTACAGGAGGAGTATAGTACAGGAGGCGTATAGTACAGGAGGAGTATAGTACAGGAGGAGGAGTATAGTACAGGAGGAGGAGTATAGTACAGGAGGAGTATAGTACAGGAGGAGGAGTATAGTACAGGAGGAGGAGTATAGTACAGGAGGAGGAGTATAGTACAGGAGGAGGAGTATAGTACAGGAGGCGTATAGTACAGGAGGCGTATAGTACAGGAGGCGTATAGTACAGGAGGAGTATAGTACAGGAGGAGTATAGTACAGGAGGAGGAGTATAGTACAGGAGGAGGAGTATAGTACAGGAGGAGGAGTATAGGACAGGAGGAGGAGTATAGTACAGGAGGAGTATAGTACAGGAGGAGTATAGTACAGTACAGGAGGAGTATAGTACAGGAGGCGTATAGAGGAGTATAGTACAGGAGGAGTATAGTTCAGGAGGAGTATAGTACAGTACAGGAGGAGTATAGTACAGGAGGAGTATAGTACAGGAGGAGTATAGTACAGGAGGAGGAGTATAGTACAGGAGGAGTATAGTACAGGAGGAGTATAGTACAGGAGGAGTATAGTACAGGAGTATAGTACAGGAGTATAGTACAGGAGTATAGTACAGGAGGCGTATACTACAGGAGGAGTATACTACAGGAGGAGTATACTACAGGAGGAGTATAGTACAGGAGGAGGAGTATAGTACAGGAGGCGTATAGTACAGGAGGAGTATAGTACAGGAGGAGTATAGTACAGGAGGAGGAGTATAGTACAGGAGGAGTATAGTACAGGAGGAGTATAGTACAGGAGGAGGAGTATAGTACAGGAGGAGTATAGTACAGGAGGAGTATAGTACAGGAGGAGGAGTATAGTACAGGAGGAGGAGTATAGTACAGGAGGAGTATAGTACAGGAGGAGTATAGTACAGGAGGTGTATAGTACAGGAGGAGTATAGTACAGGAGGAGTATAGTACAGGAGGAGGAGTATAGTACAGGAGGAGGAGTATAGTACAGGAGGAGGAGTATAGTACAGGAGGAGTATAGTACAGGAGGAGTACAGTACAGGAGGAGTACAGTACAGGAGGAGTATAGTGCAGGAGGAGTATAGTGCAGGAGGAGTATAGTGCAGGAGGAGTATAGTACAGGAGGAGTATAGTACAGGAGGAGTATAGTACAGGAGGAGTACAGTACAGGAGGAGTATAGTACAGGAGGCGTATAGAGGAGTATAGTACAGGAGGAGTATAGTTCAGGAGGAGTATAGTACAGGAGGAGGATAGTACAGGAGGAGGATAGTACAGGAGGAGTATAGTACAGGAGGCGTATAGTACAGGAGGAGTATAGTACAGGAGGAGTATAGTACAGGAGGAGGAGTATAGTACAGGAGGAGGAGTATAGTACAGGAGGAGGAGTATAGTACAGGAGGAGGAGTATAGTACAGGAGGAGGAGTATAGTACAGGAGGCGGAGTATAGTACAGGAGGCGTATAGTACAGGAGGCGTATAGTACAGGAGGAGTATAGTACAGGAGGAGTATAGTACAGGAGGAGTATAGTACAGGAGGAGTATAGTACAGGAGGAGGAGTATAGTACAGGAGGAGGAGTATAGTACAGGAGGAGGAGTATAGTACAGGAGGAGTATAGTACAGGAGGAGTATAGTACAGTACAGGAGGAGTACAGTACAGGAGGAGTATAGTACAGGAGGCGTATAGAGGAGTATAGTACAGGAGGAGTATAGTTCAGGAGGAGTAGTACAGTACAGGAGGAGTATAGTACAGGAGGAGTATAGTACAGGAGGAGTATAGTACAGGAGGAGGAGTATAGTACAGGAGGAGTATAGTACAGGAGTATAGTACAGGAGTATACTACAGGAGGCGTATACTACAGGAGGCGTATACTACAGGAGGCGTATACTACAGGAGGAGTATACTACAGGAGGAGTATACTACAGGAGGAGTATAGTACAGGAGGAGGAGTATAGTACAGGAGGCGTATAGTACAGGAGGAGTATAGTACAGGAGGAGTATAGTACAGGAGGAGGAGTATAGTACAGGAGGAGGAGTATAGTACAGGAGGAGTATAGTACAGGAGGAGTATAGTACAGGAGGAGTATAGTACAGAAGGAGTATAGTACAGGAGGAGTATAGTACAGGAGGAGGAGTATAGTACAGGAGGAGGAGTATAGTACAGGAGGAGTATAGTACAGGAGTATAGTACAGGAGGAGGAGTATAGTACAGGAGGAGTATAGTACAGGAGGAGTATAGTACAGGAGGCGTATAGTACAGGACGAGTAGGAGGAGTATAGTACAGGAGGAGGAGTATAGTACAGGAGGCGTATAGTACAGGAGGCGTATAGTACAGGACGAGTAGGAGGAGTATAGTACAGGAGGAGTATAGTACAGGAGGAGTATAGTACAGGAGGAGTATAGTACAGGAGGAGTATAGTACAGGAGGAGTATAGTACAGGAGGAGTATAGTACAGGAGGAGTATAGTACAGGAGGAGTATAGTACAGGAGGAGTATAGTACAGGAGGTGTCGGACATGAAGATCTTGGGCTGAAAAACCCGAAATTGACAATAAATTATTTACTTAAAGAATTTAAATTAGCCCATGGTTTCCTCTCTTTGAACTCATCCTAGGTGTGTATGACACTCTTCTTTCAGACGAACACAATCAGAGTTATATTACTAAACCTCCTGCTCTTCCAAGCTTTATAATGGCAGTGAATGACTGTTTCTGTTATGAAGTCCATAAAAGTGCATCTGTCCTACTATCCCTTTAATACTGCCATCAGATAAGTGCTTATTAAACATCTGTTTCGCTTACTGAAGAGGTACTGTGTGTGTGTGTGTGTGTGTGTGTGTGTGTGTGTGCAGCTGCTGAAGGATGCCTGGCTGCTGCACATGAGCGCCTCCAGCTGGACGTGGCAGCAGCTGCGGGTGGAGAACGAGGATCACGGAGCGCCGGAGCTCTGGTGCCATCCGGCCTGCAAGGTGCCGTCACTGTCTTACACTACACACTACACTACACACTGCATTACACACTACACTACACACTGCACACTGCATTACACACTGCATTACACACTACACTACACACTGCATTACACACTACACTACACACTGCATTACACTACACACTCTTACACTACACACTGCATTACACTACACACTGCATTACACTACACTCTCTTACACTACACACTGCATTACACTACACACTGCACTACACACTGCTTTACACTACACACTGCATTACACTACACACTGCACACTGCATTACTCTACACACTCTCTTACACTACACACTGCATTACACTACACACTCTATTACACTACACACTGCATTACACACTGCATTACACACTGCATTACACTACACACTCTCTTACACTACACACTCTCTTACACTACACACTGCATTACACACTGCATTACACTACACACTGCATTACACACTGCATTACACACTGCATTACACTACACACTCTCTTACACTACACTCTCTTACACTACACACTGCATTACACTACACACTCTCTTACACTACACACTCTCTTACACTACACACTGCATTACACTACACACTGCATTACACACTGCATTACACTACACACTCTCTTACACTACACACTCTCTTACACTACACACTGCATTACACACTGCTTTACACTACACACTGCATTACACTACACACTGCACACTGCATTACACTACACACTCTCTTACACTACACACTGCATTACACTACACACTCTATTACACTACACACTGCATTACACACTGCATTACACACTGCATTACACTACACACTCTCTTACACTACACACTCTCTTACACTACACACTGCATTACACACTGCATTACACTACACACTGCATTACACACTGCATTACACACTGCATTACACTACACACTCTCTTACACTACACTCTCTTACACTACACACTGCATTACACACTGCATTACACTACACACTCTCTTACACTACACACTCTCTTACACTACACACTGCATTACACTACACACTGCATTACACACTGCATTACACTACACACTGCATTACACTACACACTCTCTTACACTACACACTGCATTACACACTGCATTACACTACACACTCTCTTACACTACACACTGCATTACACTACACACTCTCTTACACTACACACTGCATTACACTACACACTCTCTTACACTACACACTGCATTACACACTGCATTACACTACACACTGCATTACACTACACACTCTCTTACACTACACACTGCATAACACTACACACTCTCTTACACTACACACTGCATTACACACTGCATTACACTACACACTCTCTTACACTACACACTGCATTACACACTGCATTACACTACACACTCTCTTACACTACACACTCTCTTACACTACACACTCTCTTACACTACACACTCTCTTACACTACACACTGCATTACACTACACACTCTCTTACACTACACACTCTCTTACACTACACACTGCATTACACTACACACTCTCTTACACTACACACTGCATTACACACTGCATTACACTACACACTCTCTTACACTACACACTGCATTACACTACACACTCTTACACTACACACTGCATTACACACTGCATTACACTACACACTCTCTTACACTACACACTCTCTTACACTACACACTGCATTACACTACACACTGCATTACACTACACACTGCATTACACTACACACTCTCTTACACTACACACTGCATTACACACTGCATTACACTACACACTGCATTACACACTGCATTACACTACACACTCTCTTACACTACACACTGCATTACACACTGCATTACACTACACACTGCATTACACACTGCATTACACTACACACTCTCTTACACTACACACTGCATTACACACTGCATTACACTACACACTCTCTTACACTACACACTGCATTACACACTGCATTACACTACACACTCTCTTACACTACACACTCTCTTACACTACACACTGCATTACACTACACACTGCATTACACACTGCATTACACTACACACTGCATTACACTACACACTCTCTTACACTACACACTGCATTACACACTGCATTACACTACACACTCTCTTACACTACACACTCTCTTACACTACACACTGCATTACACTACACACTCTCTTACACTACACACTGCATTACACTACACACTCTCTTACACTACACACTGCATTACACACTGCATTACACTACACACTCTCTTACACTACACACTGCATTACACTACACACTCTCTTACACTACACACTGCATTACACTACACACTCTCTTACACTACACACTGCATTACACACTGCATTACACTACACACTCTCTTACACTACACACTGCATTACACTACACACTCTCTTACACTACACACTGCATTACACTACACACTCTCTTACACTACACACTGCATTACACACTGCATTACACTACACACTCTCTTACACTACACACTGCATTACACTACACACTCTCTTACACTACACACTGCATTACACTACACACTCTCTTACACTACACACTGCATTACACACTGCATTACACTACACACTCTCTTACACTACACACTGCATTACACTACACACTCTCTTACACTACACACTGCATTACACTACACACTCTCTTACACTACACACTGCAGATCACACTGACACCCGCCAATTCAGTTCAGCTTAAACGAGCTTTATTGGCATGACTGTGAGATACCCCAATATTGCCAAAGCAATAGACACATACAAACATATAGATAAGTAAAAGGGGGAAAAAATGTATCCAGCGGCAGCCTTCCTCTCTCTCTCCTGAATCAACGCTGAGTGATTAAACTGCAGTTCATCCACTGGCCACTAGAGGCTGCAGAAGAGACTCAATCCCATAAACCCCCATGTTAATATACCCAACTTTACAGCAGAAACACATGTTTACAGTCTGGGGCAGAAAGTGGTTCTGGTCTATAAAGCTGATGTTGCTCTTCATGACGACTGTGAGGGGAGTTTTTATAACTCATCCGTTTAAATTATATTAAGCCTTAAAGTTCTGCATAATTAAGGGAGTGGCCACTTGAGTGACAGGTGGATTGCCGCTGATGTCACTACTAGCCGTTTGTCTGCTAGCGTTAGCATCACCTCAGCTAATCCGCCTCGCTGCACATTTTCGTTTCCGGGAGTGACGCTGTCAAGATGGCGATGGCCGGCTCCGCCCACTTTGGGCTTCAAAAATGCTCTTCAGAAACACTACGAGTGACGTCACACACACTACAAACATATTTATATACAGTCTATGGTCCATATACATAAATATATCACAAATTACACAAGTAAATAAGTACAGAGAGCATGTAGATAATAAGAAAACATTTTATATTCAAACCTTTTTATTCTCTCTCTCTCTCTCTCTCTCTCTCGCTCTCTCTCTCAGGTGGGTCAGTGTGTGGTGGTGTTCTCTCAGGCTCCGTCGGGTCGAGCTCCTCTCAGCCCGAGTCTGAACTCTCGGCCGTCCCCCATCAGCTCCACTCCTGCTCCTCTGGGCCCGGACCCGTCCTCCCAGCGCTCCCAGTCCCCAGTGCGTAGCGGCGCGGCGGGGGCGGTTCTGGGCGCGGTCGAGGAGGCGCCGTGTGTGAACGGGCGCTGGGGAACCCTACGGCCCAGAGCGTCGGCGCGACCGCGGGACGGGAGTCCGTCGCCCTCGCGAGGTCCCGATAGCCCTCCGCTACTCAACGGCTCGTCTCCTTCGCCGCGCACTAGCCCAGCGGCAGTGTCTCCACCCACGCGACCCGCGGACTACAGTTGGGACGGCGACCCGCTCGGCGCTAATGGGTTACACACGCCTCCACACACCCCGCCGGGAGCCGTTTCTCCTGCCGCCCTGCGCCGCGGCCTGGAGGCCGTTAAAGCCTCGTCCTCCTCATCCTCATCATCGCAACCCCAGCCTAGCGCCTCCGCCGTGACTCCGCCCACCTCCTCCAGCCCGCCACAGGCTGACGCCCACTCGCTCCCGCCCATTGCCCGCCGGCTCGCACACCACCCGCCGCAGAGCCTCAATGTGGGCAAGCCGCTGTACCAGTCGCTCAACTGCAAACCCATGCAGATGTACCTGCTGGACGTGTCGCGTGCCAAGGCGGAGGGCGTGGTGTCGTGGAAGGTGTACGGCGGCGGTGGAGCGGCTAGCGCGGTCACGGGGCCGCCGGAGACTAGCCTGCACACGGTGGTTCAGGGCCGCGGGGAGCTTATTATCTTCGGTGGACTCATGGACAAAAAGCAGAACGTCAAATATTACCCCAAAACCAACGCCTTGTACTTCGTCCGCGCCAAGAGGTAATGGAGGAGTGCTAGCCACTAGCCACCGCGACACGACGGGAACGACTGCTGCCCTTACACTAATTTACCTTAAAATACTGCTCAACTCATATAAAGGACACTCAAACATAGTTGTTGTTTCAATTTATGAGTGAATGAATGATGTTTTTGCTATGTGCTCTGCGAGTGTGTGTGTGTGAGAGAGAGAGAGATCTAGAAGGGAGTGTGTTATTGTTTCTGTCGCATTTCACCCTCAGAAACGCCGATCTGACTGAAGGAAACACGATTGTAGGATGAACTGATGAATTGGACCTTTTTTACCGCTCTTTCAGCCTGCATTGTTTACATTAAACGTGTGTGTGTGTGTGTGTGTGTGAGAGAGAGTGAGTGTGTGTGTGTGTGTGTGTGTGTGTGTGTGTGTGTGTGTGTGTGTGTGTGCTGTGGAGGGAATGAGACCGTGGATTGTAAACGGAAATAAAGAAAGTTCTCCATGTCTTAATTCTCTGATATAACGTGGCGTGCGTTTCTACGATCTTTACTAAAATAACGGAATAAAGCTGTGCGGTCACGTGTGACGTCACATGATCATCGTCTCAATTCCGTCCTACTACAAACACACTAAATTATACATGTCATAATTACTGTGGTTTAAAAACTGCTCCTTCAGCTTCTATTTTCTTTCAATTGCCTTCAGCTGAAACACCTCAAACCTGACATTCAATCACAGAGAATATTATTGCTATAATTTAACATATTCCTCACAGTTGATTGGATCTTATGTAAAGCGCTTTGAGTACCTAGGCTAGAAAAGCGCTATATTAACGTAACGAATTAATAATGTATTTATATGCGTTAGTGTGTGTGATTGCTGCAGTTTGTACCCATTGTTTGTTCTGTTTTGGGCTGAAGAATGCGAGTTTAACATCCTCAGAGGGACTTTAGACAGGATTTAACCTTTAGCCCATTTAAATTTATTCTGTGTTGCTGCGACGCCATTGGCTGTCCACCGGGGAGGCTGTGAGGCGGAGGAGAAGCTGAGCGCTGATTGGTCAGACAGGAGCAGTGGGCGGGGCGTTCGGGAAGTGCTTCGTGTTTACGAGTGTGTGTGTGAATCTCAAACAGGAACGCGAGCGGACTCGGTAAGACGCTTTAATACTGAGACAATACTCGTGTAAAGTTTATCGTGCAGCTGAATTGTTTGTATATAGTATAAACTGCTGTCCAAAGTTTATGATCGGTAAGATTTTTTATGTTTTTAAAATAAGTCTGCTCACCAAGGCTGCATTTTACACACACACAAAAAAAACAGTAATATTATGAAATATTATTACAATTTAAAATAAGTGTTTTCTATGTGAATATATAGTAAAGTGTCATTTATTCCTGTGATCAAAGCTGAATCTTCAGCATCATTACTCCAGTCTTCAGTGTCACATGATTATTCTAATATAATGATTTGATGATCAAGAAACTATATATATATATATATATGAATATTATCACTGTTGAAAAGAGTTGTTTACATTTTTATTTCAGGATTCTTTGATGAATAGAATGTTCAGAAGAACAGCATTTATCTGAAATAGAATCTTTTGTAACATTGTAAATGTCTTTACTGTCACTTTTGATCAATTCAACTCATCCTTGATGAATAAAAGTATTGATTTATTTCATTTCTTTCCCCCAAAAAATTAAATACAAATTCTTACTGACCGCAAACTTTTGAACGGTCGTGTTTAATGTTACAAAAGCTTATATTTCAGATTAATGCTGTTCTTTTGAAGTTCCTATTAAACTTTCAATCCAAAACTTTTCAACGGCAATGTATATTTGTGCTTAAAGGATTAAAACATGCTTCGTGATTTCGCTAATATGCAAGGTTTATGAATATGCAAATTACGTGATAAACTGATGTTTAGCAGTTCAACATAGAGCATTGAGGTTGTCTATATGGGACATCTATACGGGCTTAAACAGTTCAACATGTACAGCATACATGACATGACATAGAGCACTCAAAACGTAGAGCATGATTTGTCATGTCAACTTGCTTTTTTAAATGAAATATGTTGTTGTTGTTGAAGAATGATTGCAGTGACCAGGAACTTTGTTGCAGATCTGAATCCTGGACTTGATTCCTCAGAAACATGCTAATGCAGTACATGTCGCACACGTGAATATGACGAGATAACTGGCGCAGGATCTTCGGTGTCTCCTGGCTCCAGACATGCCTGTGACGCGACTCCTGGCCCCCCCGCCCCCCCTCGGCCCCGGGCGCCTGTGGCCCCCGCTGGACTTTAGCCTGGGCGCGCTGGCGTGCTGCGGGGCGTGTGTGTTCACCAACCCGCTGGAGGTGGTGAAGACCCGTCTGCAGCTGCAGGGCGAGCTGAGGGCCCGCGGCTCCTACCAGCGGCTCTACCGCGGGGTCCTGCAGGCGCTGTGGCTCGTGGGCCGCACCGACGGGGTCCGGGGCCTGCAGAAGGGGCTCACGGCGGCGCTGCTGTACCAGGGCCTGATGAACGGTGTCCGGCTCGGGTTCTACTCCTACATGCAGGCGACGGGACTCACCGACGGCCCCGGGGGGAGTCTGATCGTAGGGGCCGCGGCTGGAGCTCTGGGGGCCTTCGTCGCCTCGCCCACGTATCTGGTAGGAGACTCGAGTCGCATCTGTACTGTTGGTGGTCAGTGCTGGGGAATGGTACTTTTGAAAAGTAATGCATTACAATATTGCGTTACTTAGTTACTTTTTAGCGTTAGTTACTTTTTAGAAAAGTATTGCGTTACTTAGTTACTTTTTAGAAAAGTAATTTGTTACTTAGTTACTTTTGTTACTTAGTTACTTTTTAGAAAAGTATTGCGTTACTTAGTTACTTTTTAGAAAAGTATTGCGTTACTTAGTTACTTTTTAGAAAAGTATTGCGTTACTTAGTTACTTTTTAGAAAAGTAATTTGTTACTTAGTTACTTTTGTTACTTAGTTACTTTTTAGAAAAGTATTGCGTTACTTAGCTACTTTTTAGAAAAGTATTGCGTTACTTAGTTACTTTTTAGAAAAGTAATTTGTTACTTAGTTACTTTTGTTACTTAGTTACTTTTTAGAAAAGTATTGCGTTATTTAGTTACTTTTTAGAAAAGTATTGCGTTACTTAGTTACTTTTTAGAAAAGTAATTTGTTACTTAGTTACTTTTTAGAAAAGTATTGCGTTACTTAGTTACTTTTTAGAAAAGTAATTTGTTACTTAGTTACTTTTGTTACTTAGTTACTTTTTAGAAAAGTATTGCGTTACTTAGTTACTTTTTAGAAAAGTATTGCATTACTTAGTTACTTTTTAGCGTTAGTTACTTTTTAGAAAAGTATTGCGTTACTTAGTTACTTTTTAGAAAAGTAATTTGTTACTTAGTTACTTTTGTTACTTAGTTACTTTTTAGAAAAGTATTGCGTTTCTAAGTTACTTTTTAGAAAAGTATTGCGTTACTTAGTTACTTTTTAGAAAAGTAATTTGTTACTTAGTTACTTTTTAGAAAAGTATTGCGTTACTTAGTTACTTTTTAGAAAAGTAATTTGTTACTTAGTTACTTTTTAGAAAAGTATTGCGTTACTTAGTTACTTTTTCAGAAAAGTAATTTGTTACGTTACTTTTTTCCACCTGGGCTGGGCTTGTTTTTTTTTATAACAAAAAAGTTCTATTTTTGGACAAATGTAAAAACCCTTTCACACTAAAAGTGAAATAATACGCCTCAGGGTGAAGGAAATGCAGATTCACTCCTGTACAGTAGAGGTAGAGTACAGTCATATACAGTAGAGGTAGAGTACAGTAGAGTACAGTCGAGTACAGTCATGTACAGTAGAGGGCGCCGCTCAAACAAACCTTTCAGCTGAAAGATGAGAAAAACACTTACTTTACCTATAAAAACAAAAAAATCTATAGTAATTTTTGCATATGGTTTCACTGAATCATCGAAGGTCAGAGGCGAGTACATCGGTCAGTGAAGTGAGATTAAATGCATAAAAATGTATGTTATATTTAACATATTTAGATATTGGAGGTTTGCATAGTATTCTGATTCTACATTTCATTTTGAGGAATATAGATTTATTTTTTTGTGTGCAAGTGAGATGAGTTAGAGAAAGCTCACATTTAGTCTAGAACGACAATAACCTTCATGTTTACCGTCTTTAACCGACTCATTTTAATTAATAATAATTATAATTCGTTACATTTATATAGCGCTTTTTCTGAGACCTCAAAGCGCTTTACATATGGAAGGGGGGAATCTCCTCAACCACCACCAATGTGCAGCTCCACCTGGATGATGCGACGGCAGCCATATTGCGCCAGAACGCCCACCACACACCAGCTTACTGGTGGAGAGGAGACAGTGATGAAGCCAATCAGTATATGAGGATGATTAGGAGGCCATGATGGACAGAGGCCAAGGGGCAAATTTGGCCAGGATGCCGGGGTTACACCCCTACTCTTTTTCGAAGGACGTCCTGGGATTTTTAATGACCACAGAGAGTCAGGACCTCGGTTTAACATCTCATCCGAAGGACGGTGCTCTTTTGGCAGTATAGTGTCCCCGTCACTATACTGGGGCATTAGGAACCATGTGTCAGTAACAACAGCTGTTGTGTATATGTGAGTGACACTCACACACACGCACTCACTCGCACGCACTCGCACCCACTCACTCGCACGCACTCACTCACTCACTCACTCTCTCTCACACACACACACACACACACACACACACACAGTGTTGACAGTAAGGCATCCAGAGACGGGCTCAGATATCAGGAAGGCAGAGGAAGTGAAAGATGAGTGTTTACGACAGACTCAGAGTTGGCGTGTTTACAGTGATGCGTGTGTTTACATGAGCGTGATGTATTTCCTGTGTGTGTCTCTACAGGTAAAAACACACCTGCAGGCGCAGACGGCGGCGGCCATCGCTGTCGGACACCAGCACAACCATCAGGTACAAGATCTGCAGCGCCAGTCACATGATCCACCTCTAATTCAGGCTTACTTTCCATCAACCACCCAAAATATGTGACCTGACCTCCGCATACAGTGTGTGTGTGTGTGTGTGTGTGTGTGTGTGTCGACACACCTCTCACTGTTCTGCACTGGCAGCCAATCAGAGTCCAGCACACAGAGGTGTGTGAACGAACACAGCGTCACATGATACAGCTGAACTCTGACCATATCTTTATCAGCCAATCACAGATCAGAGTATATTTGAGATTATATGAGTTTATAAAAGTATATTTGATTATAAGTTTATATGAGTATATTTTAGTTTATATTAGTATATTTGAGTTTATATGAGTTTATTTTAGTTTATATTAGTATATTTGAGTTTATATGAGTTTATATGAGTATATTTTAGTTTATATTAGTATATTTTAGTTTATATGAGTTTATATGAGTATATTTTAGTTTATATTAGTATATTTGAGTTTATATGAGTTTATTTTAGTTTATATTAGTATATTTGAGTTTATATGAGTTTATATGAGTATATTTTAGTTTATATTAGTATATTTGAGTTTATATGAGTTTATATGAGTATATTTTAGTTTATATTAGTATATTTGAGTTTATATGAGTTTATATGAGTTTATTTTAGTTTATATTAGTATATTTTAGTTTATATGAGTATATTTTAGTTTATATTAGTATATTTGAGTTGATATGAGTTTATTTGATTAAATGAGTATGTGTATATTTGAGTTTGAGTATATTTGACAGTATTAGTGAGAGTGATTCTGATTGGTCCTCCTCAGAGCGTGTCGAGCGCGCTCCTGTCCATCTACCGGCGCGAGGGCGTGACGGGTCTGTGGCGGGGGGTGAACGGGGCCGTGCCGAGGGTCATGGTGGGGTCAGCGGCTCAACTCTCCACGTTCAGCTCGGCTAAAGACTGGGTCACACGCGCACAGGTCAGCACACACACATCCTCATGTGCACATCATTATGACTTTTGATATTAAAAACACTTTCTAATACTGTGTGTCTTCTTCAGTTGGAGGTTTAGTGCTTCAGAAGGCAAACACGTGCCTAACTATAAGTGTGTAATCTAGTGAAGTGTGTGAATGTGTGTTTCAGTGGTTCAGTCCTCACAGTGTCCTCATCGCGCTCATCGCTGCCATGATTAGCGGAGTCGCCGTGTCCGTCACGATGACGCCGTTTGATGTCATCAGCACACGCCTGTACAACCAACCAGTGGACGAGCTTAAAAGGGTAAAACACATACTTCATTTACCAAGATTATATATGATAATATTAATTTCAGTGTTGGGGTAACTCATTAAAAAGTAACTCGAGTTATGTAATCAGATTACTTTTTCAAGTAACTGCTAAAGTAACGCATTACTTTTACAATTTACAACAAAATATCTGAGTTACTTTTTCAAATAAGTAACTTTGTTTTCCCATTGATTGACTGACAGCTCTCCAAGTGCAGAGGCATGTGTGTGTGTGTGTAAACATGATGGTTATTGTAGTTTCAGACTAAATGTGAGCATTTACTCATCTTACTTGCACACAAAAAAAGATTCAATATTCCTCAAAATGAATAAAATTAGTGAAATGCAGAATCAGAACACCATGCAAACCTCCAATAACTAAATATGTTAAATAAAACATACATTTTTATGCATTTAATCGCACTTTATTAATCAATTTGCATTTCCTTCAGCCTGAGGCTTATTTTTTTACTTTTGGTGTGAAAGCGTCTTTACATTTGCCCAAAAAATAACTTTTTCTGTTATAAAAAACAAAAAGCACAGGTGGAAAAAAGTAAAGCAAAAATAACATAACAAATACATTTTCTAAAAAAGACACTAAGTAACGCAATTAGTTACTTTTTAAGTGAGTAACACAATATTGTAATGCATTACTTTTCACAGTAACGTTCCCCATCACTGACTAATGTACAGTACGGTGTGTGTGTGTGTCTCTCAGGGCCGGCTGTACCGCGGGTTTGTGGACTGTCTGATGAAGGTCTGCGCCACGGAGGGGATTGTGGGTCTGTATAAAGGAATGATGCCGGTGTTTGTGCGTCTGGCTCCTCATACGGTTCTCAGTATGCTCATATGGGACGTCCTGAGACAGCGAGCGCTGCTATACACATACACAAGAGATTCCCCGTACATGGACACTCACTCCAGAGATGATGCTGAACGCTTGTGTGTGTTAGCGGCACGCCGGAACTGACCCAGTGCAGTTGGGTTTTACCTCACCAGTGTGTCTTATTTCCAATAACTATGTGTTTTTAATATGTGATGATTAAAGTTTTTACAGACTGACTCTCTGTGATTATTAGTGCAGCTTCAGAACACCAGTGTCTTAGTTCATGCCTGTTTTTTTCTGACAAACATTTTTTTTATATAAAATATTCACCCCCCATTTTAATTGTTTTTCATTTTAAATGATTTATTTGATGTATTTTTGCATTTTTATGATTTCATTTATAAATAGCTTTTCATCAACTCACGATCTCTGCAGTTCCTCACGAAGCGCAGTTTCGGAAACACTGTGTTTAAAATATGCCAAAAGAAACTTTTAGGAATTATATTTATGTTTATAATCTACAATGTTTCTCTTATATGTATAAATGGATCAAATATCGCTGGTTTTCCCTAAATCCCACCGCGTTCTGCTGTCTGAGGTAAAACTGTGTAAATGTTGGATCACGTGACCCGCGCTCGTGTCACAGTACATGCACGCGCCTCTCATCGCGTCCTCTGCAGTTCTATCATGTTTTATGTTCATAAGTTCTGTGGTTATTATTTTGTATTATCATGTGATGTTCTTCTCTTAGTCTTTGACATGTTGAAGTTCACTTATACTCTATTCCTTTTCTTCTAGTTTTATCGTGAGACACCATTAATTATAACCATCATCAGCAGATCTGAGAAGAAAGAAAATCATCTTTACGCCTTTTGCCGCGTTTAGAACATTTGCTTACAGTGGACGAGGGTCACGTGCTTTTTTAGTGCGTAGTAGACACGTCATGAGTAGTAAGAATAGTTTGGTCATGTATGAGTTACAGTGTAACTCTCGCCAAAATGCAACCTAGGGTCTTTTTGTTAATCTACCCGAGGCAAACTGTCGTTTAAAAGCATCATTAGAATGGAAACTCCACTTTTTAAGTTTGACCGTATTTTCGTTTTCGGTCAATTCGGCATTTTGACAGTCAAAAATAGTCGATCTCCGAATGCAACGCAACCGGGAGGAGAGTAAAGCTCCTAAAGCTTAGTTCCAAATAAATTCACGGATAATTTGTTGTTTTGTCGTTAGTGAAAATCAATATTGACCTTGTATTTAAAAAAGAATCCTCATATAAGAAACAATACTAAAATTCAGAGTCAGTTCATTCGCATTCGGAGATCGACTAGTTTTGACTGGCCCAAGCACTCCCATTCTAATGGCAATTTGACCGAAAACGAAAATACGGTCAAACCAGAGAATGTCTAATAAGGCGAGAAGTTTCACTCTCAGTAAACTTCCGGCTTCTGAACTGGTTGCAGTTCCACTCTTGTTCCATATGAGGGCGCTCACAGGACGAGTGCAGAATGAATGGAGGTCTATGGCAGTATACCCATCAAAATCCACTTTTCTCAGGATATAATTGTTTGTCTAGTCATTTGAATGTTGTATTCGACAGGAGATGCAAAGAAATGACACACTGCTGGGTGTTAAGATTTTTTAGAGTCACTTATTTGCTTTAAAAAGTCTTTTAAAGTGTCAAATGACGTCATACACATCGTACGACCAGAGATACTGCTTTACGGCAATCCTTCAGTCACTTTGGTGCTTTCGCACTCTGCACTTTCCTTTCTCTTGAGGCATCGACAACACAGCTGACACAGGTAAACACACACAGCTGACACAGGTAAACACACACAGCTGACACAGGCAAACACACAACACAGCTGACACAGGTAAACACACAACACAGCTGACACAGGCAAACACACAACACAGCTGACACAGGCAAACACACAACACAGCTGACACAGGCAAACACACAACACAGCTGACACAGGTAAACACACACAGCTGACACAGGTAAACACACACAGCTGACACAGGCAAACACACAACACAGGTAAACACACAACACAGCTGACACAGGTAAACACACACAGCTGACACAGGTAAACACACACAGCTGACACAGGCAAACACACAACACAGCTGACACAGGTAAACACACACAGCTGACACAGGTAAACACACATAGCTGACACAGGTAAACACACACAGCTGACACAGGTAAACACACAACACAGCTGACACAGGCAAACACACAACACAGCTGACACAGGCAAACACACACAGCTGACACAGGCAAACACACACAGCTGACACAGGTAAACACACAACACAGCTGACACAGGCAAACACACAACACAGCTGACACAGGCAAACACACAACACAGCTGACACAGGTAAACACACAACACAGCTGACACAGGTAAACACACACAGCTGACACAGGCAAACACACACAGCTGACACAGGCAAACACACAACACAGCTGACACAGGCAAACACACACAGCTGACACAGGTAAACACACAACACAGCTGACACAGGTAAACACACAACACAGCTGACACAGGCAAACACACACAGCTGACACAGGCAAACACACAACACAGCTGACACAGGCAAACACACACAGCTGACACAGGTAAACACACAACACAGCTGACACAGGTAAACACACACAGCTGACACAGGTAAACACACAACACAGCTGACACAGGCAAACACACACAGCTGACACAGGTAAACACACAACACAGCTGACACAGGTAAACACACACAGCTGACACAGGCAAACACACAACACAGCTGACACAGGCAAACACACACAGCTGACACAGGTAAACACACAACACAGCTGACACAGGTAAACACAACACAGCTGACACAGGTAAACACACAACACAGCTGACACAGGTAAACACACAACACAGCTGACACAGGCAAACACACACAGCTGACACAGGCAAACACACAACACAGCTGACACAGGCAAACACACACAGCTGACACAGGTAAACACACAACACAGCTGACACAGGTAAACACACACAGCTGACACAGGTAAACACACAACACAGCTGACACAGGCAAACACACACAGCTGACACAGGTAAACACACAACACAGCTGACACAGGTAAACACACACAGCTGACACAGGCAAACACACAACACAGCTGACACAGGCAAACACACACAGCTGACACAGGTAAACACACAACACAGCTGACACAGGTAAACACAACACAGCTGACACAGGTAAACACACAACACAGCTGACACAGGTAAACACACACAGCTGACACAGGTAAACACACAACACAGCTGACACAGGCAAACACACACAGCTGACACAGGTAAACACACAACACAGCTGACACAGGTAAACACACAACACAGCTGACACAGGTAAACACACACAGCTGACACAGGCAAACACACACAGCTGACACAGGCAAACACACACAGCTGACACAGGCAAACACACAACACAGGCAAACACACACAGCTGACACAGGCAAACACACAACACAGCTGACACAGGCAAACACACACAGCTGACACAGGTAAACACACAACACAGCTGACACAGGTAAACACACAACACAGCGGACACAGGTAAACACACAACACAGCTGACACAGGTAAACACACAACACAGCTGACACAGGTATTCACACACAGCTGACACAGGTAAACACACAACACAGCTGACACACTTAAACACACACAGCTGACACAGGCAAACACACAACACAGCTGACACAGGCAAACACACACACAGCTGACACAGGTAAACACACAACACAGCTGACACAGGTAAACACACACAGCTGACACAGGCAAACACACACAGCTGACACAGGTAAACACACACAGCTGACACAGGTAAACACACACAGCTGACACAGGTAAACACACAACACAGCTGACACAGGCAAACACACACAGCTGACACAGGTAAACACACACAGCTGACACAGGTAAATACACATGCTAGACGAGTTTTTGTTTTGTTTGTTTCTGGTCCCGCTTCGGATGCCGCGATGCCATCAAGTGGTATCTCTGGCCGTAATCAGTCCTTCACTGACCAATCAGCGTTCATTAGCAGAATGCTAGCGTGTTATGGGCAACAACAACTCAACCTGTAAGAAATCGAAAGGACATAAGTACTCGTTCATTCAACTTTCGACCTGTAACCCATGTTGAACTTGCAAAACCTACAATCAAATCTGAGATTTCTCAACGGCAATCGGGTGAAAGAGACACATTTAGCCGTCTAGCCCCATAGACTCCCATTCAGTCTGCACTCATGGGCGATCGCCCCCAGTGGAGCTCTGGTGGAACTACAACCAAAATTCGGTACAATAGGACTTAATAGGGAGTGGGCAGGCTCTCCGTAGACGGGCTCTGGTCAAACTTAAAAGTGGAGTTTCCATTCTAATGATGCTTTTAAACTAAAGTTTTTTTTTTTTTCATGCTAATGCAGTACATGTCGCACACGTGAATATGACGAGATAACTGGCGCAGGATCTTCGGTGTCTCCTGGCTCCAGACATGCCTGTGACGCGACTCCTGGCACAGAAAAAAAAAAAAAAATTCTATTCTTTTTTTTCAATTAAAGAAGTACAATGCAGAAAAATACAAGGCATTGTAATACAGTTCAGAGTGTATAAACAAGGAATAACAACAACAACTAAAATATATAAAGAACATGTATGCAAAAATTACACATAAAACTAATAATAAAAATTTAATTTAATTTTAATAAAAAATGTATAAAAAGTGCTATATTATATTAGGGCAGTTGCATGAATTTAAAAATCTTTCAAATTTGTATTGTTTTTATAAGGTTTTTGTTTTGTGATTTCTTATTTGAAAGAGGTTTAAAGTATATTGTGAGATCGGTGTTATAAAAGGTAATATACGAGGGTTTCTTTTGAGTTATTTTTGTCTTATGAATTTAAAACTTTGACAAAATAATTAAAAGATTAATAATATAACTTTGTTTTTCAGAAAAATATGGGGTTTGAAAACAAATATTTTTTTTTAAATAATTCATATTGAATAAATAAATATTATCATTTTTTTCATGTCTATTTGAAAGTCAGTCCAAAAAGAAATAGAAAAAGGGCAATACAAAAATAAACGAAGGATGCTTTGCTTCTGTGAGTATCAGGAATCAGATGAACTGAATAATTAGTTTTGGTGTTTGTATTTTACCTCAGAGAAGCTCATGAATCATGTGTATCTGATAGACGTACACCAGTGCAGATAAAGCCGCTAATCACTGAATAAACAGGTTAAAGCACGTCTCGCTCAGGAGCTCAAAGGTGAATCATGATTCATGACTCAGGGTTTGAACCAACAACCTTTATATTACCATTTCAAAAACGACATCAGTCCTCATAAGTCTGATAAGTCTCTATAACCTGCTTATAAACGTGTTATTGTCGTTATATTAGATCATGAAGAGTGTGTGAATCAGATCCCTCATCTCTCCTGTGGGCGGAGCTTGTGTCAGGACTCCGATGATGTCATCGCGGCTGCGCATGCGCCCTCCCGCAGCAGTGACGTCACCGACGCATTCCTCAGCCCCTCCCCCTCTCCTCGAGGATGAACTCACAGATAAATGCTGATACACACACACTCCCGCGCTGCACGTTATGTAGTTTATATAGTTTGTTTAATTCATATAGTTTAGGTTTATATAGTTTGTATAGTTGATATAGTTTGAAGATTATATAGTAGTTTGGGGTTTAAGAGATAAGTTTATGTAATTTGTTTAATGTACTTTGTATAGTTGGCAATTTCAGTTTTCTTTATATAGCAGCATTAAAAGTTCACCAATGTGCTTTACAACAAGATAAATCACAAACACATTACTAAATTACATTATATTATCAATGAAATTATTACTAAATGTATAGTTTTTTATAATTAGTTTAGTTCATATAGTTTAGGTTTATTTAGTTTGTGTAGCTCATTAGTTTCATGTTTAATGCAGGAGAGAGAGAGAGAGAGAGAAGGAGTGAAGTGGGGGATGGGAGGAGAAAAGAGGGCAGACACACTGAGGGAGGTAGAGAAAATAACACTGACAGAACAATGAGACGACAGGCACACACACACACACACACACACACACACAGTTTTCACTGCTTTATCACACTGAGGCAACAGGATGTGACTGTACCTGCCTTTTCCAGCTCAGCTCCTGCTTATCTGTGTGTGTGTTCAAGTAACTGCATGCCTTTGTGTGTTTGTAGGCATGCATGACTGCCTGTGTGTGTGTGTGTGTGTGTGTGTGTCACACATTTGACTGTGCTTTGTCAGTCAGTAACTGTTTAACTCTTCACCTCTGCTGATCTGAGAGGAGAGAGAGAGAGAGAGAGAGAGAGAGAGAGAGAGAGTGTGTGTGTCTGTGTGTGGGAGAGAGAGGAAAAGGCGTGTCCTCGTGCAGATACGATCCTTACTGCTACTACTTTCTCTCTCTCTCTCTCTCTCTCTCTCTCTCTCTCTCTCTCTCTCTCTCTCTCTCTCTCTCTCTCTCTCTCTTCTACACAGATCGCAAGGAAACAGGAACGACAGACTGGAAGAGTTTGATCTGCTGTTCAGGTATGTTCGAGAAAGAAAAGAGACGTGATCAGACTCAAACCTCTGATTCCTCAACAGCTGGACAGAAACAGAAACAGAGGTTCACCATATGAACTAGATGTGTTTGTGTGAAGTTCTGCTCTTCATCTGTCATTCAGTCGTGTGTGTGTGTGTGTGTGTGTGTGTGTGTGAGAGAGAGAGAGAGAGAGAGAGAGAGAGAGAGAGAGAGAGAGTGTGAAGCCTCGGACACACTCAACACGTGTGTGTTTTCTGATTTATTCTGTACTTCAACATACATTCGACCCAAATCACCGTCGCTCGACACATGACTGACTGAACTTTGGTATTGCAGACTCGGACACGCCTAGAAACGCGTCTAATTCACTTTCTGACAGATTATAAGTGTGTGCTTAATTATTATTTATTTACTGAATCTTTTCTCTGTGCAAAAGTGTTCAGTAATATATAATTTATGTTTATGCAGATTGGAAAGTTCATATGTTTGTATAGTTTATATAGTTTAAGTTTATATAATTTGTTTAGATCATTTATATAGTTAAATTTTATGTAGATTGGATAGTTTGTAAATTTGTTTAATTCTTAGTTGTAACATATATGTTCGGTTTTAGTTTCGTTTTACCCTGAATTCCTAGTTAGTTCCCTTGTTTTTTTAATAAGTTTCCGTAGTCCCTAATTGCACACACCAGTTCTGCTGGATCTTTGATTACACCGCCGGTATTTAAGCCCTGAGTTTCTCTAGTTCATTTGTCCGTTATCGTCTGTGTTTATGTAGCTGCGTTTGTGTTTGTTTTATCACTCCTGTTATCTGCTGCGACCTTCTGTGTGTTTCTGTTGTGGATTTTTGTTCCTACTTCTTCGTCCTGCACTTCAATACAGCCGCTCCGCGACAGAATAACGGACCCTCATAGCGAGTAAAACAGAAACGGACATACCATCAGTCCAGCTTCTGTGCCTGGAGCAGTCCTTCACTGTTTCTCCCGTCTCCGGCTCCACCTCGGTCCTCCTGCTCCACCTCGATCCTCCTGCCTCACCTTGGTCCTCCTGCCTCACCTCGGTCCTCCTGCTCCACCTCGGTCCTCCGTCTCCACCTCGGTCCTCCTGCCTCACCTCGGTCCTCCGTCTCCACCTCGGTCCTCCTGCCTCACCTCGGTCCTCCTGCCTCACCTCGGTCCTCCTGCCTCACCTCGGTCCTCCGTCTCCACCTCGGTCCTCCTGCTCCACCTCGGTCCTCCTGCCTCACCTCGGTCCTCCGTCTCCACCTCGGTCCTCCTGCCTCACCTCGGTCCTCCTGCCTCACCTCGGTCCTCCTGCCTCACCTCGGTCCTCCGTCTCCACCTCGGTCCTCCTGCTCCACCTCGGTCCTCCTGCCTCACCTCGGTCCTCCGGCTCCCCCTCGGTCCTCCTGCCTCACCTCGGTCCTCCGGCTCCCCCTCGGTCCTCCTGCCTCACCTCGGTCCTCCGTCTCCACCTCGGTCTTCCTGCCTCACCTCGGTCCTCCGTCTCCACCTCGGTCCTCCGTCTCCACCTCGGTCCTCCTGCTCCACCTCGGTCCTCCTGCCTCACCTCGGTCCTCCTGCTCCACCTCGGTCCTCCTGCCTCACCTCGGTCCTCCGTCTCCACCTCGGTCCTCCGTCTCCACCTCGGTCCTCCGGCTCCACCTCGGTCCTCCTGCCTCACCTCGGTCCTCCGGCTCCCCCTTGGTCCTCCTGCCTCACCTCGGTCCTCCTGCCTCACCTCGGTCCTCGGGCTCCCCCTCTGTCCTCCTGCCTCACCTCGGTCCTCCTGCCTCACCTCGGTCCTCCGGCTCCACCTCGGTCCTCCTGCCTCACCTCGGTCCTCCGGCTCCCCCTCGGTCCTCCTGCCTCACCTCGGTCCTCCGTCTCCACCTCGGTCCTCCTGCCTCACCTCGGTCCTCCTGCCTCACCTCGGTCCTCCTGCCTCACCTCGGTCCTCCGTCTCCACCTCGGTCCTCCTGCTCCACCTCGGTCCTCCTGCCTCACCTCGGTCCTCCGGCTCCCCCTCAGTCCTCCTGCCTCACCTCGGTCCTCCTGCTCCACCTCGGTCCTCCTGCCTCACCTCGGTCCTCCGGCTCCACCTCGGTCCTCCTGCCTCACCTCGGTCCTCCGGCTCCCCCTCAGTCCTCCTGCCTCACCTCGGTCCTCCTGCTCCACCTCGGTCCTCCTGCCTCACCTCGGTCCTCCGGCTCCCCCTCGGTCCCTAATTTATTAAAGACTGTGTAGTATAACACATTAAAAACTTTATTAAAAACTATATAGTTTGTATAGTTTATGTACTTTGAAGTTTATATAATTTGTTTAGTTTTTTCTGTTTGTATAATTTATCTATGTAGTTTGTACATTATTTTAATTATTTAGTAAATATATATGCAAAAGTGTTCAGTAACTCCATGTGCAATGAAACAGATTTTATTAAAAAAGAATTCAGTGTGAAATAATGTCAGCTGTTGCTTCAGCATTGAAATAGCGTTGGCAGAAATCTCTTCCACAGAGCTTTGTTCGTTTGATTCTGTTTCTGAGTTGATTTGAGTTGTTTGGTCTGTTTCAGCATCATGGCATCCGCGGCCCCTCAGAAGAGGGTGGTGTCGTCTGTCTTCATCACTCTGGCGTCTCCGTTCAGGGCGACCGTCACCCCGACGGCTCAGGTCCACAGCAGCAGCCCGACGCGAGAGCAGCCGCGGCTACGGAGCTCAGCGTCGCATGAGGAGCGGATCAGCCCGCTGTACGCCCAGCCCACCGCCGCCCCCTGCAGGCGGGACAGCACACGCACACCGGACGGTGAAGAGCACTTCACATCATCTTCATGTTTATAGTTGCATTTAGCCAGTTAGAGCTGGGCGATGATATATTTTGGGCTGCAAGATTAATCGCAATTAACATGAAATTGCGCTTAAACCGATTTGGTGATGAAATCGCAAAGGCTGCGATTATTTTTGTTATGCGCAGCTTGTCGTTGATGTACGGCTCAGTAAACGCTGCTCCATCTGAAAGCACTGCAAGTTTGAGTCGCTTATAACGTGGATTTGAAAAGGCAACATGCGTAAAAACATCTTTCCAAACATGAGAAGCATTTATGAACCTCTTGTCCAACAACAGACAACATTTAATACGTCACAGCGTTTCAATCTTCTGTTTATTCAGCTACAGCGATAGAGATTTCCTGGAATGATGTGTGTGTGTGTGTGTGTGTGTGTGAGACGCCCTCTGGTGTTCAGAGGGATATGTGGTGTGTGTGTGTCTGGAATGATGTGTGTGTGTGTGTGTGTGTGTGTGTGTGTGTGTGTGTGTGAGACGCCCTGTGGTGTTCAGAGGGATATGTTGTGTGTGTGTGTGTGTGTGTGAGACACCCTCTGGTGTTCAGAGGGATATGTGGAGTGTGTGTGTGTGAGACGCTCTCTAGTGTTCAGAGGGATATGTGGAGTGTGTGTGTGTGTGTGACGCCCTCTGGTGTTCAGAGGGATATGTGGAGTGTGTGTGTGTGTGAGAGACACCCTCTGGTGTTCAGAGGGATATGTGGTGTGTGTGTGTCTGGAATGATGTGTGTGTGTGTGTGTGTGTGTGTGAGACGCCCTCTGGTGTTCAGAGGGATATGTGGAGTGTGTGTGTGTGTGTGTGTGTGTGTGTGTGTATGAGACGCCCTCTGGTGTTCAGAGGGATACGTGGTGTGTGTGTGTGTGTCTGGATTGATGTGTGTGTGAGACACCCTCTGGTGTTCAGAGGGATACGTGGTGTGTGTGTGTGTGTGTGTGTGTGTGTGTAAGATGCCCTCTGGTGTTCAGAGGGATATGTGGTGTGTGTGTGTGTATGAGACGCTCTCTGGTGTTCAGAGGGATATGTGGTGTGTGTGTGTGTGTGTGTGTGAGACGCCCTCTGGTGTTCAGAGGGATATGTGGTGTGTGTGTATGAGACGCTCTCTGGTGTTCATAGGGATATGTGGTGTGTGTGTGTGTGTGTGTGAGACGCCCTCTGGTGTTCAGAGGGATATGTGGTGTGTGTGTGTGTGTGTGTGTGTGTGTGTGTGTGTGTGTGTGTGTGTGAGAGACGCCCTCTGGTGTTCTTCACTGACAAGCTGCACGTTAAATAATCGCAGCCTTTGCCAAATCATGTGCGGTTTCATTTTGATTAATCGTACAGCCCTAATATATCCGTTATATTTTATGTTAATAAAAAAAATCTCGCAGTTGAGATTTGCTGTACAGCAAATATGGCTTTATATTTTGCGTGTGTTAGTAAAGAGGATTTGCTGATTGATTCTTGATCTGTTAGTGTTTGTAAGCAGTTACTCTGATGAACTTCCTCCTCCACATGACCCCTGTGACCCCTGTGACCCCTGTGACCCCGAGCCCGGACCCACGGTCGCCCCTGCAGAGGTCAGTCTGCCAGAGAGATCGGTGCCCCCTGCTGGAGGGATGGTGAACGAGCCGTCAGCCGGACCGCACTGCACTGGTGAGAATCCTCCTGATAACTGGAATAATCCTGTGAGAGGACAGTCGTTCAGAGCTGCTGTGTGTGTGTGTGTGTGTGTGCCTCAGATGTGTGTGGGTTCTGCCGTAAGCTGGTGCCGCTGTCTGAACCGGCCATCGACGCTCTGAACCGCACGTACCACGCCTCGTGCTTCCAGTGCCGGCAGTGCCACGCTCCACTGGCTGCCAGACTCTACTACACTAAATCTGGGATTCCTCTGTGTGAGGACTGTTACCAGGTACTGAGTGTGTGTGTGTGTGTGTGTGTGTGTGTGTGTGAGGACTGTTACCAGGTACTGAGTGTGTGTGTGTGTGTGTGTGTGTGTGTGTGTGTGTGTGTGTGTGAGGACTGTTACCAGGTACTGAGTGTGTGTGTGTGTGTGTGTGTGTGTGTGTGTGTGTGTGTGAGGACTGTTACCAGGTACTGAGTGTGTGTGTGTGTGTGTGTGTGTGTGTGTGTGAGGACTGTTACCAGGTATTGAGTGTGTGTGTGTGTGTGTGAGGACTGTTACCAGGTACTGAGTGTGTATGTGTGTGTGTGTGTGTGTGTGTGTGTGTGTGTGAGGACTGTTACCAGGTACTGAGTGTGTGTGTGTGTGTGTGAGGACTGTTACCAGGTACTGAGTGTGTATGTGTGTGTGTGTGTGTGTGTGTGTGTGTGTGTGTGTGTGTGAGGACTGTTACCAGGTACTGAGTGTGTGTGTGTGTGTGTGTGTGTGTGTGTGTGTGTGTGTGTGTGTGTGTGTGTGTGAGGACTGTTACCAGGTACTGAGTGTGTGTGTGTGTGTGTGTGTGTGTGTGTGTGTGTGCGACTCCTCTCCCTCTGCTCTGAGCACAAACTGGTCATAACCAACACAACTTTCCAAATGAAAAATATATACAAAGTATCATGGATGCACCCCAGATCCAAACACTGGCACCTACTGGACTGCATTATAACCCGGCAACAAGATCTACATGAAATCTCCATCACCCGAGCAATGCGTGGGGCAGAGTGCTGGACAGATCATCGGCTGATCAGATCCAAGATACACCTAAAGGTCCGACCTCAACACACCAGGCCCCAACCCTCAAGACGGCTCAACTCTCGAGCCCTAAAATCCCCTGACATCACTGCATCGTACCGTCGCTGCTTGGCTGATAACCTTTCCTCTGCTCTCACTCATCCCCTCGAAATACAGCTGAAAGCACATGGGCTAACCTTAGGTCAGCTATACAACAAACTGCTACTGACACAATTGGTTTCACTTCCAAACGTCACCAGGGCTGGTTTGACGACAGCTCCCTCGAAATACTCAGCCTTCTGGAGGAGAAGCGTAAAGCCCTCCCTGCCCACCTCTCCAATCCACAATCTCCCTATCTGCGCTCACACTGGAGTAATATCCGTTCTGAGGTGCAACGACGGCTTCGCATAATGGAGAATGACTGGTGGCTTAGGAAAACCAACAACTCTCAAGCTTTCTACGATGCAGTAAAATCACTATATGGACCCCAAAAACGCAGAATCACCCTATCAGATCTACAGACGGCACAA